>JAUEPU010000115.1:0-166873 GCA_030435615.1 Armillaria luteobubalina
TAGAGATTTTCTATGCGTGTTTTCATGCTGACAAAACAACGTGAAAAAAGAAGAGGGAACACCTGGCGAAAATTGTGGGTATCGCGGCTCGTAAACGCGTCAAGGAACGACGAAACGAATTTCGTGTCTTCTTCTGTGATAGTGCCTGTTTTTGACAGAATGACTGTGGGTGGAAAGGTAGTTGGATCGAGGGACGCGGCAAATGATTCGCCTTCGGTGCCAGTGGCGATGCAGCTCGCGATCACGTCAAGAGCGCGCAGCGTTTCGCTTGCATCTTCATCTCCAATGAGCTCGGTCGGATGGCGGTATTCAGAGAATCGCAGGACGTGCAACAGCTGCAGTCGCTCACTAAAAGTTACCTGATCGACGTTCACGTTCATGTATAAAAACGGATAATCGCACTGCCTCGGTGAATTTCATTGTTCCCAATTCTTCCCACGACTCACGGAGAGATCGGTCCGGACATTTTCCAGAGTGAAGGGCAGATATCACGTGAACATAATAGGCCTGCCAGTGTTCCTTCTCATCGTCCTTGACTCGGGCTCCAAGGAGCGGTTTTGTAAGCATTTAGCGCTAACTTACATTGCCACACACTCTCAGGCTCTGCCCAGAAATGCTGGAGTTGGGGAGTGGGGCTCCTGAATCCGAATTTTCCGTACGGGCAATTATCTCACTTCTGATCTGAATGTCGGTCGTTTGCTTGTTTTCATGGGTTTACCCACTTCCTTCGAATCAGTATCTAGTATGCTTTCAGGCGTATATTGGCTGGCAGCGGCACGTTGGATCTAAACATTTCTTGTATGATCGGGATCGTTTACGCCAAGACTTGGCAAGACACTCTCACGAGTTTCCCTTCCGCATGCATTGGTTATAGACGTACACACGGCTCTTTGCGAATTACATTGTTTCTTGGTGTGCGGCGCGCCCGCTCCCATTTAAGTTCTACCGGAAACATGGCTGTCCACCGTACTGGCCTTTCATCTGGACTAGGATTAATATATTCTGGCTCAGGCTTAGGCTACTCGACAGCAATTTGATCAAGAGATCTTTCTTGGCTTTACATCCTGGTCCTACTTCTTGCTTTCGATGTTTGGCTGGAAGAGTCTTTGGTGGTTCAACTGAAGGAGACTGACGGCCGCCTCATAATTTGAAACATTCAGCGTACTGAAGGGCCAAGGAACTGGCTATACACTCTACGGTTTCGCCTAATCGTGATCACCGCCTTGTCTGTCTGAGCTCATTAGCGTCCAAGAGAAACCAGTGTGCCGGTCCAGACACATAAAAGGTGAGTCTGCATTGCCTTCTTTCCCATCCTTCCCTTTGATCACTTTCATTCCGGCTCTCATCGTCACAATGTTGTCTTGCGCTTTCCTTACCATTTTGTTGGCTGCCACAGCTCTTTCACACCCCACAAAAAGACAGATTGGCGGTGTAATCACTTCTTGTTCAGTTCCGAGAACGGCTGCGATCACATTTGTATGTTCAACTATCACACTAAAGTCAAATCATTGACGCTGATTAGGATGACGGACCTTATATCTATTCGTACGTCACGTATGATCTTCAAAGTGTGCCCCATCATTTATACATGTTTTAGGGAACAAATTGTCGATATCCTTGATGCAAATGACGCCAAGGCCACTTTCTTTGTTAGTACGTATCCGACTTGAACTATAACATGGTTTGAAGCTAATCAGTATCAACGCTCAGACGGAAATAACTGTGAGTCTTGAATCTTTTCCGGACAGTATTTCCAGTACTGACACACATATCTTGCAGTTGGTTGTATATACGGGGACGCTGAGGTGCAAGCAATCAAGAATGCATACTCGAAGGGCCATCAGATTTCTTCGTGAGGCATGATGTACTCTCTGAATGCAAGCTACTCAAATCTGAACAAAGACACACCTGGGCTCATCAAAATCTAGCCCCTCTGTCCCGCGACGACGGTATGTGGCCAAGCGTTGAAATTGAGCAGATTTCTGACGTCTCTGTGCTACAGTCGACAATGAATTTACTCTGGTTGATAGTATGTCCTAGTGAACCGATAACTGGTGGATCGCCAACTAAATGTGATTGTAGGGGCCTTGGAATCAATACTCGGAGTCAAGACCGCATTTATGAGACCTCCATTCGGCAGTTACTCGGATACCGTGTTGCAGGTTGCTGCTGCACACAATCAAAGTGTAATCATTTGGGATTTCGAGTAAGTTTGCTCACCTTTTCGGTATAAATTTGGCCTGACGTTCCGTTCCTAGTTCTAGGGATTCCGCTGGAGCGTCTGCTGCGCAAAGTAATTCACAATACGATGGGTTTGTGGCAACACGTCCCAACACTATTCTGACTCTGAATCATGAAACGTATGGTCAGTGGTTGAGATTGTACTCACGTATCTGATCTCACTGTCGTTTTCAACTTCGATCAGAGTCTAGCGCGTAAGTAGTTACCATTAACATTGTAGTTAGTACTAACATATCCGTAGTAGCACAGTTCTACCCCACGCCATTGAGGCTTTGAAAGGTGCAGGCTACAGACTTGTCACCGTAGCAGAATGTCTTGGC
The DNA here is from genome assembly GCA_030435615.1 of Armillaria luteobubalina. Taxonomy (NCBI): domain Eukaryota; kingdom Fungi; phylum Basidiomycota; class Agaricomycetes; order Agaricales; family Physalacriaceae; genus Armillaria; species Armillaria luteobubalina. The sequence goes on from JAUEPU010000115.1 coordinate 2,562, forward strand.
CGACCCGCATATTTAAGCGTTGGAAAGGCCGGCACAAAAGATGTGCGTATTTAATCTCAATTATCTCAGTCGACTGCTAACGCCTGGCTCTAAGGCTACATGGACCTGTTGAAGTTGAACAACTTATTGTGTTTTAGACGGACTATCTCCTACTTTCCTGCGGCACGAGTTTGGACGTTATATCTTTATCTTGTTGTTTAGTACCCTCTTGCAAATACCGCCAATACCATGTCAACGTAAGACGATTCGTTTGACGGGAAGATCAATTCAAGTTTGCAAAGCAACGCCGGGGTTGCCGCGGGCGATCGAAACCTTTGTAATGCAGCCTTTCGGTACACACTCATCAACAAGTTCAATGTCTTCTTCTCTAAATTCCATCATGCATTGACAAAATGGCGTATTTACTCTATTCTGGGCACGTCTTCTTGTGCCATCGTCGCGTTTTGTTGCATATTCCGCTTTAAACCCATTTTCCAGCCACTGAGAAGATAACAGGCATTTGGCCAGGCGACAACGGACGGACGCCGCTACTCTTTTCGATTTCTCTCGCTGCATTTTTCGTATCTAGAACAAGAGGTACGTTTCACGCAGCTCCGGTAATATGAATTATTTTTCAAACAGCGAAAATTTGCCAGAGAGACCTGCACTCGCACCTTAATTACATTACTACGTCCATATGGCTGGAGGGCTAGTTGATAAGGGTCAAGGGAGCCTAACGTATACGTATATAATTAACGCCCGAATAACGCTGTTCTGAATTACGATCACCATGGCTCCTGAATCTCTGCCTGCCAAGAAACGACCTCTTCGTAGCTACATCTGGTGAGCTATGTCATCCCTTAATGCGGACGCATGTTGACCTGACGATCTACAGGGACACTTGGGACAAGTCGCCAGAAGAGCGAAAGTTTCTTGGCAAACTCGACGCTTGTTTGCTAACCTACGCGGCGTTGTCGTATTTCAGCAAATAAGTCATTGCGCGATGCCGTCCTCATAAGACATGTACTTACCTCCCCTGTCAGCACGTATCTAGACCAACAAAATGTCACGGTACGTATCTCACGGATTCATGCTGGTGAATTATTCTGATACATAAACTAGAATGCCGTGGGTTTCCTTCTATCGTTTGTGTACTTGCATAAATTCACCTCTCTTCGTATCGAAGTATGTCTCCGGAATGAAAGAAGAGTGTGTTCCTTTTCGTATTGTTGAACCACTGGTATCTCATACTTCTATAGCTTAAATCTGTACAGTTTCTCTCTACCTCGTTAAATGGCTTGATTTTAATTGTCTAGGTACGGGAACGAATACAACTATATTACGACAGCTTGGACTTGTGGATATGTCATTGGACAGATTCCGTCTAAGTGCGTGTCAGACTGCTTTGTTTACCGTCAGACGAGCTCAATACAGATCAGTCTCCTAATAACGAGGATCAGGCCTTCATTGTGGGTGCGTATCCTTCACCTTCCGTGCTCGTACTCTCCATAAACTTCGGTCAGATTCCCACCATGGAGATTATATGGAGCGTTCTCACTATGCTTTTGTCAACGACCCACAACTTTTCTTCAATATGTGCTTTGCGGTTTTTCGTCGGTGAGGATATATATCCATCCGCTAAAGTCTGAAGACTAACTCCAGGAAGGATTGGCCGAGTCGACATTCTATCCTGCCATACAATACGTCATTGGCAGCTGGTACAGACCCGAGGAATTGGCCAAACGCGCTTGTATATTTCATGTATGGACCTCGCTTATGATCGGGTATATTTGTCGATCTGACATCTTACTAGACCGCCAGTGCGATTGGACCCATGTTTAGCGGTTTCTTACAGACGGTATAGTTCGCTTCAATGGAGGCGTCGTTTTACAAATCTCATTGGATTGACACAGGCAGCCTACAATGGCCTGAACGGCGTTCACGGTCTTGCGGGCTGGAGATGTGAGTCTACAGGTTTCGGACTAGTCAATGGAACTCAATCTAGTAGGGCTTTTTATCATCGACGGCATCATAACAGTTCCTATCGCACTGCTTGGATACTTGATAATGCCAGGTATGTCATTGAGACCTTCACAATTCCATCTTCGTCTTCCAATACGTTGTGCAGATCTTCCGCACAATACTAAGCCGTCCATCTTTTACACTGAACAACAACTAGCCTTGGCTCGAAAGCGCATGGACGAAACTGGAAGGAAGCCCCCAACCAAGTTTACCAAGGCGAAGGTTAGCTCCTTTTGGGTAGCTTTGAATCTCTGGTAATGTCCCATCAAGGTCCTAGGCTTTTTCAAGACATGGCACCTCTACACACTTGTGCCCCGTAAGTCCCATCACCTTGAAAAGTTTACAAACAGCTGAGTTGTTTAATCTGTAGTTTACGTTCTTGTCGGTGGTGTTATCTCCACTTTTGATCTCGTTGATTTCGATCTAGTTCAATAACGGCAACGGCCCTACAAATTCCATGATCTTCTGGTTCAAAAGTTTCAACACCAAAACGCATACACTATATACTGTCGGCCAGATAAACTGTTATCCTCTCGGTATCAATGTAGTGCAAGTCATCACGAGTGCGTTCTCTATCAATTGTCGAATCGTGGCGTGTTTGACCATGAATTTTAGCATTGATATATGCATGGTGGTCTGATGCCAACGAAAAACGTTGGCCTCCAATGCTTTTTGCTGGAGTAAATAAGCACGTTACTCAATTATACATGACTTTAATGCTCTCTTATAGACCTGGAATATCATAGTGTGTATCGTGCTCGCAGCGACACCCCTTTACACTCACATCGCTAGGCGCTGGGCGTTCTATTACATGGTGCGTTGGTCCTGTTATCGAGACTAATCCCTACTGGACACGTTTAGACCTCTGTCTGCGGTGGACTGTCCGGTCTTATACTTGCTTGGGCCAACGAGCTTACCGGTAGCGATAACGAAAGTACGTCCTCAGGATCAATCCGAATGTAATCATACTCAAGTTGTTTCGAAGAGAGATCGTTCGTTGTCGCGTGCTGTAACACCTTTGCATATACAGTTCAGGTACGCTGCTTTAGATTTCATCCTTCATTCTAAATAAAAATCTGTCTTAGGCTTGGCTCCCGATGTGATTCCTGTCCTTTCAGTTTCTCTTGCGTATCTGACCCCTGCTTAGATTGATATTCCCACAAGTGGAGCAACCTCGGTATGCCCACATGTATAAATTTTCCGTGTTGCAGTCTAATGTTGTGGTAGCGTCTTCAAGGGCAACGTAACCACCGCTTGCATCAATTTCGGCATGAGTGAGATTTGAGACACATGCCTAATCCCATTCCCACAATTCTAATGCGATTTCACAGTTTGTGCCGCAATGGCGACTTTGTACTTCCAAAACCGCGACGCTAAGCGATCCCGTAAGCAGCTGGAGGAAGGTAGCACAAATGACATCGGACGTTCGGACTCTGTGACTTCAAAAGTAGAGAAAGTGACTGATGAAGAATGAAGGAGGGTCCGATCCGTTCGTGGTCATACAAAGGCAGACCGTTATACTCACGTTGGGTACAAATTAATGTCCCGGTGTTTCGAGAGGATGTGAATATAGCAATGCGATATTCCAGCAATGTTGGCCATGGGCAATTTCGGTTCTGAGATCCCGATAGCGTAGGTATCACCCATCATCTGACACATAGGCGTATAGCACCATGTCGGTTCACGATGAGGTGATTGTCCAGCTGAGTCACCTCACCGATATGCACTCATAGATTTGACCTTTACCGGGAATCCGCAGGCCTGCTTGATATAAAAGCTTGTCTTTACTAAGTACCGTACATCATACTTATCTCACGATGCCCGTTGCTACGCCTCAGCTTGGATCCTTTCAATATGTCCCCGAGACGAAGGTTAGGCAGCTGCAGTTTTGTTGGATTTATCTAACAGTAGTACAACAGGAAGACTTGGACTGGGCAGAGCTCGTCACTGTCGACCTGAACTTGTATAATACTCCCGAGGGCCGGAAAGAGCTTGCGAAGACCCTCATCGACGCTGTTCGCAAGAAAGGCTTCTTCTATGTCAAGAACTTCAGTATCTCTCAGGAGCGCGTGAACAGGCAGTTTGCGCTTGGTAAACGTTTCTATGATCTCCCATTGGAGGAAAAATCGAAATATACGCCCGCGGGATTAGGTTAGACGAGAATTTTTATAGGAATAATGTGGCTAATTCTTGGGCAATTTATAGACAAGGGTCAGTTCAACGGTTATGTACCGGCGGGTCGCAGGATGTTTGTCTTACCTTATATGACACTAAAGAGTTCGACCCTGATGTACCACCTGCAGCATTGACCCCGAAACCGGGTTGAGAGATCACACAGAGATCTACAATATTCCCAGTATGATTTCATCTAATCTTCCTAAGTTTTCCTAATGACACCTCTGCTTTACAGAATTCAATGGCTTCTTCCCTCAAGTACACCCCCCGGTTGTGGCGGATCACCTCGAGGAAGTCGAGGAGTTTGCGAGGGTCAGCTCAAACTTCACTGTACTTGGATTATATATTTACGCCTCTTTCAGTCGTTGCACACTGATGTCTTGGACCCTCTGTATGTGCTTTTGGCAATTGCATTGGAACTGCCTGAGGACTACTTTACCAAAATCCATCAATATGAGGTTAAGAGCGAGGTACGGCTTCTTTCTTAAGATATTTGCGCGTCAGTTATAATGCTCAAATATCTACAGGATCATCTGAGATACATGAAGTATTCGAAATACACTGAAGAAGAAAACAAGAAGCTTACGAACTGGTCAATTGGCCATACTGGTAAATAGTATTCCCCGGCGTTCTTTCCGATGTATACTCAATGTTTGCTTAGACCTAGGTAGTTTCACGCTCCTGTTCCGTCAGCCGGTTGCAGCGCTTCAGATCCGTTACCACTCGACAAACGAGTGGAGATGGGTGAAGCCTCAGGACGCCACGTTGACCGTCAATGCATGCGACGCGTTAACGTTCCTGACTGGAGGATACGCCAAGAGCACGATCCATCGGTATATTTCTCCCTTTTAATTCTTTAAGCTTTGCTAACTGACGGTTCTCTAGTGTGACTGTCCCACCTAAAGACCAGCAACACGTTGACCGTCTGGGCCTGTTGTACTTTTCCAGGTGCCGCTTTTCTCCAGTTCCATCGCTCCATAGATACTGATAGACTCCGAAGGCCTCACAACGATGTGAAATTATCCACCATCCAAGAATCCCCCGTTTTGCAACGCGAAGGGTACATCCAGAACCAGTTTGAAGTTAGCGGAAATAAGGTGCCGACGATGGAAGGTAAGCTGTATTCTCCAATGCAACGTCCGGACATCAACTGAGCAATGTAATTTTCCTAGAATGGACCTTTGCCAAACAAACATGGCAGAGGACAAAGGGTTACCAGGACAACATCGAGTACCGTACGGCTACCATTCTCCCGGGTTTCAAGGAAAAGGTGTACGCGTAGTCCAACTAAATGTGTAAACTCGTATCAGAATAAAGCTGCATATCTTAGAACTTTTCTTTTTGCTTCTAGTGCCTTGATTGCACCGTCCCTAATAACCTGACTTTACCCTCGGACATTTGTGGTTACCCTCAGCGCCGAAATTCATACATTTAGGTATTTTTGTACGAATCCTACTAAGGCCTCGAAGGTTCCACAAGAAAGTACTGACTGATAGCTTCTTTCTCATCATACAGTTGAATGCAGATTACTGGCACTCTTCGTAGTTGGATTGCGATACTCAACGGAGAGAAGATAGATGGTCAAAGGTGCATTGCATGTAATAAGGAAGAGATATGACCACAGATCCGCCCTTTACTCCCTAGGAGCTCCACGACCAACACCGCCAACAAACGAGGGCCTGAAATCACCACCAGCACTCTCTTTTTTGCGGTAATCATCACGGTCACCGCGGGGCGCACGGTACTCTCCTCCTCCCGGACGAACAGTCGCGGGGCGAGGTGGCCTGGCGGCCTTTTTATGAGTGGCGGGAACAATTTCAGCAGGAAGGTGCAGCCTGAACATCATTGAGTGAAAAACATGAGACGATCCAAGAAGACTTCATACCATTCCCGGAGGTGCTCAACGCCTTCAGGTGTGAGGGTATAGTAGTACCATTGCCACGAGAAACGGGTCTTGACAAAGCCCTGCGAGGTAAGGCTTTGAAGGGCCTTGATTACTTGCAAGTTGGGAACGTCTTTGAGTTCCTCGTGGGAGGCGGCATTGTAGTCCTTCTTAGCGACAAGGACACCCTCTGGAAGAAAAGGTCGTACAATTAGATAGCATCAAGTTTGCAAGTCAACACACCTTTGAAGAGGTTCTCATAGATCTTCCGGCGGTTTTCCTTGGAGATAATCATAATTGTGGAGTGAAAGCTACGTGACAGCAATACTGTCAGATTTCCTAATTTTCTTCCGGCTGAAAAGGTGCGCACCGTTAAAACGAGAATGCCGGCTGAAAAAGTGCAATGATCAGCGTCATCCAAAACTTCAAGAATGCATCCATCCTCAAGTCTCCACCGGAATTTTCCAAAACGCCTGGATGGCATACACATCGATGCATAGTTTCAACGAAACACTCACTTGGTGTGACTTGAACCGCTGGTCTTGACGGCGAACGCGAGCGATATTGCGAGGACTCGATGACGGGCGGTATCTCGGGAACCTCAAAGGGAAATAGATGTCAATAAGTCACAACACTCGGTCCGGTGTTCCAATACGCGTTCGTAAAGTCATCTGCCCTACTTGGCCCTTGCTGCTACCCACTAGCGGTCGTCGGTTGACGACTACGATACCTTGCCTTACGGTTTCCTTTCCATTGAACTAGTGTGTATCTCCTTGGCCACGGTCAGCATCAGGGGTTGTCATGTGTGTGTGGGTGTGACGTAGTGAGAAGACGTAGGGTGTCTCCAATCGATATTGGAGGTGAGTAAGCATGGGTTCATCGTCTTATAATGAATTAAGAGCTGATGGGATAATATATTTTTATTATCTAGCACCATGCTTGACGTTCGTGAGTATAGAGGAACTCGACGTGTTAGAAGCAGTTGAAAATCTTATATAAAACTCGAAGTACCTTGACTATATTCTTGATACAACCATCGTAACACGAGCGTCGTAATCAACTTATATTCTTCTTTCACTAGAACACCGTCTGAAAAGGCAGGAGGCCTCAAGTCGTCTTGTAACATCCCTCGAAAGTTCTGTAATGTCTCTCCTCGAAGAAGAGAACAAAACAAGGATATCGTTGTCCGATTTTCGCGAAGAAGGTCCGGTGATATTAATTCAGAAGAACATGCAGACCGTAGCACCTCCACGATAACCTCTTTTCGATGAGGCTGTATCATTGTCGCAACCAAACTTCCATCCACGAATGTTGGATTAAATTCATCCCAACCTCGTTCTCGTAGGAATGCTCCCAACTCGAATTTCTTCAGCTCTCTCAACAAATCGTAACGGGAAGGACGACAAGGAATTAAAACCTCTGATATCGTCTTCGTTAGCGTTGCGGTAATATATAGAAATAACAATATCATCTGGATGCTCTGTCCTCAATAGGAACACTAACAAAGGCGTGCATAATTTTGCACACACTTGTTCCATTTTATGGCATCGCCAAGTACCTTCTTTCCGGAAATAATATAGATACTCTCGTTTATCCCGAATAGATGGTCCAACTTGGATCCAGAGATATATATCAGTCTTTGACAGCCATTGAAATACCAGCTAACACACGTTACGCTCTTCCAACAATCTAACAATATCTTTCATATCCACTTCATCGAAGATAGATCCCACCGGCGTGCCGTCATGAAAAGACATTGTTATAGAGAGCAACAACCTGAGACACATTGCCGAAATTTTCCGTACGTTACTATGATGACTAATTGTCACTGTAACGTTGGTAAAACAGAAGAGACAGATTTTGTCAAGACGGTTACAGGGTCAATGAATGTCTGTTATACACATCAAGAGGGTTAAAACTATTACACGTACTTTTCTATTTACTAGTGGATTTTTATCGAAATGTATGATATTGTATCTCAATTACAACTAACATTGCTAAGGTCGCAATAATGTCATGCCGTGGGAAAAATCACGAGTGTAGACTGGCTATTGTAAGCACCCGAGTAGACCTTGAGAGACCTTGCAAGCAAGGTAATGGTACCATTCACAACAGTTATCTCAAGTCTGGGCAATACATATGTATAAAGGTGAATGATTAAGTAGCCTTATGTGACTATTCAGTCTTATCTGTTGCGAGGCTGCGTCGACTGGGGTGATACCTTCTGATGTGCAAGACTGTTGGCGTCATCTATTTTCGACATATTGGACTTTGGCATTTGATCCACCGACTGCCGCTTAGTAAGGGTCATCGTTGATAGCGATGTGGTATTTCAGAACTTTGCAGTGCTGGAATACGAAGCTCTTCAACGACTACCACTATTAGCCGTGCTTGTAGCAGTATGATACTAAAACACGACTCTTTAACATTCAGGTATGCAAACTCCAATGATCAGTTGCGTATTTTAGCTGTATCTGACTCTGGTATCGGCGTAGCCTCCACGGCATGACCCCGCATTTCACGCAACTCTCCAAATAGCCCTCTATACCCCAAAATTTTGGTGCATTTAGCATACTGGTCGTTCATTACAGCTTTTACCAGCCCCGAAAGGCATTTCCTTGTATTCAAGGCGACAGTTCACGTACCTTGGGTGTCCGGAAATCGCTATGATAGCCATTCGGCGGAACATCTACTTTATCACCTGGGGTATGTAACGTTATTTTTCTTTACTAAATGCGGGAAGATACTGCCGAGCGAGCTGATGGAAAAGCATTGGAGCGTGATTAAAGAGTGTTGTATTCATCTTGCAGTGCTTTCAGTTCGAAACGCATCAACTCGGTCTGCTCTAGAGCACGGTAACCCTGCTATCGCCGTGTGGAGCTCGCCGTCCTGCCAGTTGGGTATAGCATTATATTGTTCAGGTCACTGGAGTGGGACTCCGCCCTGGTCCTTACGCTATATCATATCGGAAATTGGAGCGCTTGGTCGAGACAACGATTATTTCTACCTCCGATTCAGGTCTATTGTATCTGTTTTTCTCGAGGGCTGTCAGGTTCTCTCTCTTTTCCAGTTGGAACAGCAACAATGTCATGGAAAAGAGGTGGTAAGTCTCTGATTATATTTCAAGTAAGTCCTACATCCAAAGCTTGACGCTATTGTCCCAATTGCAGGAGAAACTTTACATGTGTGCTTCCCTGCAGACCCTAGGCGACGCGATGAAGCTAAAAATAACATCAAGTTTCTATTCTTTTATCAGTATCAGTCCGGTATGACCAGTTCTAGATCACGAACTATTCCATACTCTGAGCGCCGTGCAGGGTGACAACTTACGGAGATCCTCCAATACTTGCATCCAAGTCATGAATGTGAACTGGAAGAAAGCGTCGATTTGATGATTTTGACGCTTTTGATGATATCAACCGAAGCTCATGCTGCTTGGATAAGAGGCTGGGGTTCTTGGAGTTAATATGATACCTGGGTACGTGAACAGCGCTTAAAACATGATATTCTTGCACCCTAACACTGCGGAACCTGCAGTATTTCTTTGTCATGATTGCATCGGGATTATAGGAATCGCACACATAAGACCTCCCCTCGGGAGTTGAAAAGTCGATATCTCATAACGGAGAGCCACTAGCCTCTGGGCTCCTGGAATTCGGACAGGTCCTCGATACTACGCTCACATGTGTATATCCCTGCACAAATTCAGCGCTCAGGCCTCAGGCCTCGGGGGGTGATAGCCGGTCTAAAAAGGGCAATAGACACGCTGTCATACAGTTGCGATCAAGGACGCTTTGGGCATCAACATGAATGCGGTTGAACGGCAAGAAGGGTTGGGCAGGCTTGGCCATTCAATTATGTGTGGATACTATCTTTAAGGGTGCGCGGGTTCCCGGAAGCTCATCACAACTTTGGGGCAATCTGACAATAAAAGGACACAGGCTCGAGGAGATATAGCTCCAACAACTGAGAGCACCTCAGTTCTCAGCACAAATCTCTTTTAGAACCCTACGCTGAACGCCTTGTAACAGGGAATATCGTTCAGGATGAGGATCACTATATTTGACAACTTCCCGCCCATTAAAGGTGTTCGTTGGTTCAACGTATGGGTTTTCATCATTACTCCATTGCTGGGAATGGCGGGGTTCTTCTACGCTCCATCATCTCGGGCAACGGCGGCGTTTTCGGTCCTGTACTACGTCTTCTCCATGTTAGGTATGCCCTTGCGCGCTGAAGTCTGCTGGCTTTTTCTGATCGCTTATATGTGACTCCGTTTAGGTGTTACGGCTGGTTCGTCCCCCCATTTTATACTTAAGTAGTGATGACTAACAATCCCCAAGGTTATCATCGCCTGTGGTCCCATAGGTCCTACAACGCGTCTATTCCTTTACAGTTATTTTTGCTTGCTGCCGGTACGAGCGCGGCCCAGGGATCAGCCTTCTTTTGGTCTCGTTCCCACCGCTCCCACCACCGATATACCGACACCGACAAGGACCCGTACAATGCTAACCGCGGATTCTGGTGGAACCACCTGGGATGGATGGTTTTCATCACCGACCTGCACTCCGGCCCTGCAGACGCGTCCGATCTGAGAAAGGACAAACTCCTCCAACTTCAACATTCGTGGTACTTTTTCCTTCTCCCGATATGGGCGATCATCATGCCTACTGTGATTCCTGGATACTTCTGGGGAGATTGGGTTGGCGGTTTCTGTTTCGCGACGATGCTCCGTATGACCTTTGCTCACCATGTCAGTCTCTACTTGTTCTTTTTGGAACTTGCTGACACTCATTTCACAGAGTACCTTTGCGTTGAATTCCGTTGCTCATTACCTTGGATCAGCCCCCTTCGACGACAGGTTGACTCCTAGGGACCATTTCATCACAGCCATCGTGACAATGGGTGAAGGATACCACAACTTCCACCACCAGTTCCCCATGGACTATCGTAATGCAATTCGGTGGTATCAATTTGACCCCACCAAATGGTTCATTGCAGCTTGTAAAGTCCTAGGGTTCGCTAGTCACCTTCGCACATTCTCCGGCAACGAAATTAAGAAGGGCCAACTGACCATGAAGCTGAAGAACCTCAAACGCGTCCAGGAAGAGATCATCTGGCCTCAGCCGACTGAAAAGCTTCCGGTCATTACCTGGGATACATGTATGTCTGTATAACTGGTCATCTACTCATGTTATTGACCCAACAATATCTAGTCCAAAAAGAATCGAAGGACTGCCCTCTGATTTTGATCGCTGGTTTCGTCCACGACGTTTCCTCTTTCATCAAAGAGCATCCAGGAGGTTCGGAGATTCTCAGACAAAGTGCAGGCAAAGACATGACCCCCGCCTTCTTCGGTGGCGTTTATGACCATTCAAATGCGGCCCATAATGTACGCTGACGCTGGACTTGTCGCTAAGTTTTTGCTAATAATCCATCTACAGCTGCTTTCCATGTTACGCGTAGGGGTTCTAGAAAATGGCGTGGAGACGCTGGCAGAGCCGGTAAAACCCGAGCATGCCATCCCTCCGTCGCAGAGTATGTATGTGGCTACACGCCGTCAGCTCGCTTAAAGGTGACATAGATTGGATCATGCATTGATTATCATGAACAACGGATAGAATCTCTGAAGGAAACGGCCGGGTAGTACTAACTACTACCCGACATCATTATCTTTTTGTCTTGTACCATCAATCTGGACGCTGCGGCAATCGAAAACTTGTTTTAGAACGACTAGCGCAGTGCAAGGAAATGATAAGCCCTTAGCCCATCCACTACATAGTGTATAGCGCTTAGGTAAGGACTAGTCGTCAAACTTGTATACTAAGAAATGGGATTTGTTAACTGCTGTAGGACACAGGCCCTGAATCAACGTACCACAAGCACCGCTACTCGGTTTGGTAGCGAAGATAACTTCGGTCAGTCTCTCGCCTTCCAAGGCTTGATAAGGCGGGTAGGTATCCTTGACCTTTTGGATGAACGCATCAACCTGTCCTTCTGGAACGAGGGAAACGGTGCATCCGCCCCATCCAGCACCTAATGAACGATGTGAGACTCGCCACAGGCATGTCCAGCACACTGAGCCTACCAGTCAAGCGGCTAGCCACTGCACCCGCCTCTCGAGCCAATCGAGTTAGTTCGTCAAGTTCAGGGCACGAGCATTCATACAGATCGTGGCAGCTCGTTTGAGACTCGTTCATCAAGTCGCCCAATGTCTGCATGACAGTTTCCGGTGGCGACGACGTAGCATCAAGACATACTTGTCGGAATTTGAGCACGCGTAGCGCTTCAGAGAAGACGTGCTTGGCTCGTTTATACAGCTGGAAATGTGTTGCCTCCACTGCAGGAGGAAAGGTGTTAACCGTGATACCAGTATTATCGGCACCCACATACCTGTAACCCAAGACAGGTATATTTCATGAAACTCTTTCTCCGACAGCTCAGACATGCGAATCATCTCTTCCATCGTGACACCAAGTTCCTCATCTTCATCACGACCTACTGGCTTCAGTCCGTCCACTTCCATATCCATCCTCTCCAACACCTCGATCAATTTCTCGATACTCATTTCCTGGTCTGCCACCTCACCCACAAGCCGTCCAGCTACCTCGCGTAACGTGATCCTCTCTCCTTCACCTAAAGGGAGACCCAGTTGTCTAGCTAGGACGCGGGCTCCGACAAGGGTCTCAACAACACGTAGGTTATAACCCTTTTTTGCTCCAAGGGCTTTGTCTGAGACGACCATAGAATTTGCACACACGAAGACGGCGCCAGAGGGTAAAGGAACTGGAGATGCGAATAAGGAAGGGAAGAAACTTATATAGAGAGCGGAGGAGGGGGTACAGATGACCGACGCTGCCTGGTCCATGCTAACATACATAATCAGAAACTATCGACAGAATCAAAGTCATAGATGCATACCCTCCGCTGTTTACGCCTACGTCGCACAAAATCACGATAAGCCCTCAGAAAAACAGGGATATGAAGACTTGCCAACGCGTTTCTCGTTGGCTACCGCCAGTTTCACCAAGTCACCTTTACTGATTTTGTTTGGACCATCCTTCGCGATATTGGCATCTAGCTTAAGTCGAGATCAGAAGAGCGTGTACTGATCGTGACGAGGGCAGACCTTTCCATTGACTGCCAAAAAAGCCAAGGTAGAAGCGACAACCATAGCCGCACTCGATGAAAGTCCTGATCCAGCAGGAACGGTACCAGTGACTAGATCGACAGGGATAGGGTAGGCAGGGTCGGAGTCTCCTCTTTTGGATGGAGTAAAGTAATTATTGAGGACGCCCTATATTCAAGAAATTAGGCAACAAGCTGGACGCAAAGAAAGGCCATACATAATATCCCGCCTTCACGTAACTCTCCCATCTCAGTTCCGTCGTATTGATCTCCAGATGCCACTCTTCTGCATGAACGTCTTCGTCGTCTATACTCGAGATGCTCGACACGCTGTCGTTGCGTTTAGGCGACGGTTTGAACGCCTGCTTGGTGTACCTGTCTTGCAAATTATCTGCTACGACGTAGCCCGGGTCGGCATGAGTCTTGGGGGCACATGCAATGAGGATATCCCGCTCGATCGCTGCTGGGAGGACACCAAAGAGACAATAGTCGATATGTTCGCCTAGGAATGGTCACTAGATGGTCTACTTTAGATTGATATCAAGTACCTATCAAGCTAGACGAGTGTCACCATCCGTAAAATATACAGGAATAGCAGTACGCACTTGACCCTGCCTGGTGCTCTGGCGATATAGGCCGGTTTCTTGCCAAATCTCTTCTGGAATTCCTCTGCTAGATTGTTCCACTTTGCAGCGTGGTCTATTGTTGTTCCCAGGTTCCCGTATAGGTCGTTGAGTTGGGTGAAGACAGGGATTGGTTCGAGGGCAGCCATCGATGGATGTACAAGGTGAGGATAATTGATTTATGGTGCTCAAGTTCCGCTTTCAATGTCGCCATGTGATCTCCATGCCATTTACCGGCCTTCGAGAAAAGTAGACTGGGGTGCAGAGATAAGTCTGCGAAGCGGTAATTTTCATGCCGTTGCGGTCCGGTCCAGGTGGACGTCGTGGTCAATTAGATGAGATCAGGCAAAGATCAGGGCGATAATCACGAAGTTCGTCATTTCAGGCATTTTTCACAGGCTACAATATTCCGAGTCCATACAATACATCTTGTTACATACAGGTTCTGTTTTCATTTCGCCGGAGCCTTGAACCGCACATCGCAACGGACGTAATTATTATACAACTCATCTTGACTTAATAGACCGTCCTCTCCGTCCTTGTTCGATGGGTCTAGAAATGCGCTCAGCACGTCGTGAAATTCGAAGAATGCCGCAGCTATATACACCGTTCAGTGGGGAACAAAAGAAGTGGACGCGATAACGTACTTCCTGGAGCGAGGCCATCGCCTCTAAGTCCAGACCCTCCATGTATCTTCTTCCTGGCATCTCTTTCCGGAACTGCACCAATATTGGAATAAAACATTACTCCAGATTCTGTAACGCTGCATCAAGGATAGCATTGATGAGATAGCAGGAAATACGCACGATTAGTATCAAATGCCAAGCTCAATCCCGAAATGTCTGATGAAAGCAAGGCAACTGGGGAATGGACGGTGGACGGCGTGATGATATTCTTAACCAGGTCAAAATCGTCCGAAAACGTTGAAATTGGTACGCGCTTGGGAACATCGATGGGTCGAGATTCAAAGACATAGAAGTCATCTGGTATCTGATAAGACCCAAGGAAACTGTAGCTGCAGCATATGCTCACCATAACCCGGTTCGGGATATTTGTCGCCAATCTTCTTTCCGGAGTGATTATGTTCAGGTGCTGATGCGACTGAGATATACTTCCCAGTATGAAGACTATCCGAATCCCGGGAAACGATCCGGTCGGCCTGTAAAATAAGATCCTCGTAAGCGTCGCTAAAATCTGTTCAATACACGTACCTTCAAGTTCAAATTATGGTTTTTGACGTCAGATCCTGGCCACTCTTTCATACTAGCTTCAAGGTTGAATCCCCAGTGCTACGCTTGTCAGGTATTAGACTGCACCATATTAGAGTCACTCACCTGCGTCAAGTTGACTGGAGTTACGGTTTCGTTCACCTTTGCTCTGTACACATACACCAAGCTCCCTAAGTTAAACTCCTTGCCCGCTTCCATTACTTGAGGCTCCGGAGCAAGCAGGGAAATCAAGACCTCAATAGTGAGCTCTCCTGGATAGCCTTGATCCCCGCTCGGGGATACCAGACGGAATATAGCATGAGAGCTATTTTCTTCCCCCGAAAAATGTCCGAGTTCCGCCTTGGAGAAAAGTGTAGACAGTGTATCTGCAGAAAGGAGTGTCCATGGGAGCGAATCAAATCCGATTGGACCGCCGTGCAGCGACACTCTGGGACTTTCTGTTGCAGATAGTTCGTGAACCGGGTACTACAACAGTAACGACGGAAACAAACCGTTCGCCTGAGCGACAAGAACACCTTCGTATCCATTCCGCTGCAGTTTATGTGTTCCTGTTGGCACACGGTTCGCATAACGACCAATGATCGTGTTGGTATACTTCTGGGTGGTGTGATCTTCAGGTGCCTCTGGGCCTACCACGATGTCGTGGGTCTGATACGGAAAATTCGAGTTAGGATGGGGGAAGCCTGAAAGAGAACTTACTCGACCGTCAGTCTGTATAATGAAACGATGAACGGTCAAGCCGTGAGGTAGAACCTGCTCCAGGATTATTTAGCAATCGTAGTTACAGCATTACTGGGCAACATTTTACCTCGATTGCAAGCGAGGGGGTGAACGACGGCAGGGTCAACAGCACAGGCGTAAATTCAGCCATGGTAGTCGGAGTCAGCCAGCAACAAAGTAAACCGGATGCATTCTCGCTATATGATCAGTTGATCACTCTTTTCCGGACCGTCTTCCCGGGTCGTTCAGAAGCAAATCGGAGTCGACGGAGAATTATATCTCAGAGCCGGATCATCGACGCATGGTGTCGCGCCAAGGCAGCATTCAGAAGCAGACTGTACCTGTCCCACATAGGGTTTGCTTTCGGGTGTAGATTAAGGCCGAATGTTTCTGCGTCAGCTCCGGGCGCAGTCACTTCTCCTAATTCGCTGTTTCCGTTGTACCCTCGATAACCCGTAGCCTGGTAGCGCAACGACATCACGAAGATCCAGTACGAGACGCCGTAATCGCACTTCATTTGCATAGGTCCAGGAGAATGACGACGGGTAACGTCGTCCTCATGGACCTCCGAGAGTAGGCTTTTATAACCAAACGCTAAGGAGCTGCTAGAATTGTTGGTTGAGTTTTTGGATGCAAACCCCAGTGAAAACAGCAGAACAGCAGTGCAGGAGAGCATTTCGTGACGAAGGGGAGGGTGCATCATTTTCTTTTGGCTCTTGCGTATACTGAAGGGAGCAGCGGCCATGCGTGCATACATTCAAGACCAGCAAGCCTTTAAATGAATCTGCTTTGGGTGATGGTAACTCAATGTCTGGTGCAGCGGGCAACAACGGTCTTGGAGGAGGCAGCAAGACAGGGAACAGCCAAACTTGGTCTCAGAAGAAGCGAGAGAATAGGTGGCTGCATGGAAGAATCTTTCAGCAATGAAGAATGTCACGACTCACATCGAAAGTCAACCAGCAAAGCCGAGTGAGTTCACTATTCAACTGAGAGTAGTCCTAGTTGTAGATTACCTCAGAGACAGACAAGAAAACGGTTGACGCCACGAGTTGCTCCGAGTCGATACTCCGTCATGATTACTAGTAACGCTTGGATGGCGTTCCCCACAACCAAGCCAACTTGAAGGAGGCGGCATCGAAATGGATAGTATATGAGTAACCTTAAAAGAGAGAGATGCTAACCATTGACAGTGTATATCTTGAGCCCACCACTAGACAGAACTTTGTTGGAACTTTTGAACAGAACTGAGTAGGAGTGAGGCCAGGTAGTGCGGCAACGGCCGAACATCTACCGCATTTCGTGACTTCGTCCTTGCTTAGGGCTTCGATCTGTCCAGTCTGTCAAAACAACTTGTCATTTCAGTATCTCGTGATTCTCGTCGCGCAGCTGTGACACCGTAGTCCTAGCTCGCTCTCCTTCGGTCGCTAGTGGTACACGGCGAGACACCGTTGGTATAATAGGTGCTTGTGACTGCAT
The DNA here is from genome assembly GCA_030435615.1 of Armillaria luteobubalina. Classification (NCBI taxonomy): domain Eukaryota; kingdom Fungi; phylum Basidiomycota; class Agaricomycetes; order Agaricales; family Physalacriaceae; genus Armillaria; species Armillaria luteobubalina. Next base: position 19,793 of record JAUEPU010000115.1, read on the forward strand.
GATCCTCGAGCATGTCCTACAATAGAAAGATATGATTGTGGAACGCGGAACAATCCAGATGGTACTTCTAACTAGTCATCGTATTCCTCGACTCGGAACAACCACCATCGTGAAAAATCGACACCAGACGCGCCGCGTTCTCCCTCAAAAACAAACGTCACTCAGATTCGCGCAGTCCACAAACCCACTGACACCATGGATAATCCACTTTCAAACAGCTGGTGATGTAGGAGAACAACAAGTGTTTGGATGGAGCCCCGATATCGAGCGAGTCACTGATCGATATGAAGACGATTGTTTTGTGTTAGCTCATGCAGAGACCGCTGCGGTTGAATTGCAGTTGGATTTCTATCTTGGAACTAATAATTCGACTGCGGGTTTTTTCAGTTTGTGATCCCTGATTTCTATGTAGCTTGTAATGAGAGTAACGAGGTGTTGGTAATGCGGAGTACCCACTGTATGTATGATCACCTAGGAGAAGCGAATCCTATAACTTGAATATATGGTGGCCAGGAACTTTGTCCGAAGGGTCTTGAGACGTCTCTCGTGTGAGCCGGGCACTTCAAGTCGTTCTGCTATCCACACAATCAGTGTGCAACTTAGCTAATAGACTCGGAAGAGTGTTTATTTAAACGATCAAGACCTTGATTCATTCACGAACGGTATAATAGTATTAATGCCATGGAAACTTGAGAAATATCGTAGGAAAGTCATATATTGAAAGACAGCTGTCCGTGTTCTTGTTGGGATGTTCTTATCTCGTTCTTCCTTGCTAATGGCATCGAAAATAACGTCCATGTCTTCAAGACTGCGGCCCTTCGTCTCCGGGATCAAACTTTGTGACTACGGTCAGCGATAGAGTCGAGATACGACACAATCGATCACACGTACCACAAAAACAAACCCATTGCACCGACATCTACAGTGGCAAACGTTATTAAAAACTTCCAACCCAGATTGCTGATCATGTCTGGGGTGGTTTTTGACACGACGAAACCTACCGCCTGATCAACTAAACGTAAACGGATAGGTAATGCGGATGTCCTACTCCACAGCCATTGAGATGCAGTACCCAATGTTAAGCCGTAATGCCTTGTCCTGGTCGGGAAGATATCCGATACATAAACCCATGGGAGTGGTCCCCATCCTAAACAGTAGAAGCATACGTATATGTATATCATGACTGCCGTAGCTTGGCTGACTGCATCGGGGGATGATACTGAAGTATCCGTGGAACTGGTCACGGGTAGTGGGTGTGTCCTCAGAAGTGCACCAACGATATAGAACAAGGTGCCCATTCCAAACGCAGAGATGATTAGGCATAGTTTTCGTCCAAGCCATTCAATTCCGAAGAAGACCAACAAAGTCGAGGATACCAATCTGACGATGCCAAAGACCCCAGATGTTAGAAGGGAATTTCTTGTACCAGTATAACCGATGGATTCAAATATCTGAGGCGCGTAGTAGTTCACAGCTGAAATAGTAAAAGCTGTGGGTCAGCCGGAGAAAACGAGGACAAATGATGACAGCACAATTTTGGCCCGACCACGCCTGAAGAAGGAATATAACGAACGCAATCACGAATCGAGTAAGGTTTCCCTTTCCAAGAAATGCCTCTTTCCATCGCAGACACTCACGAGCGAAGCGCTCTTCCTCGGCAACGGCTTGTATTTCAGCCATCTCGTGCAGGACCTGCTCAGAAGTGGGTAGGAGTTTTCGCAAGTATGCGAGGTTCTTAAGGGCATCATCTTTCCGGTTAACTGACGCAAGCCAACGAGGCGATTCCTGGGATTGGCTCTGCGTTTAGTTCTATGTATTTGAGCACAACAAGCGTCGACACAGGCGCACCTTGACGGTCAGCAATCCAAAGGTCATGATACCAGCCGGCACGAGTTGGATGCTGAATGGTATCCTCCATACATTCGCGCCGCTGGAAATGTGGACGCCAATGCCATCTTTGAGTGTATCTTTGTAGTGGGAGCGATGGGCAATAACTTGGGCACACGTACAATTTATGAAGTAAGACAGTACACCTCCAGTGGCCAGCATGATCTGGAACAGTCCGGTGATTCGTCCTCGGACTTCTTTGGGCGAACACTCGGAGACATAAGCTAGAGCTACAGCCGAAATACCACCTATTCCAACACCAGATATAGCGCGCCCGGAATAGATCAGGGCAAGTCCATTCGATGGGGATTCGGCGGCAGTTGTCAGAATCTAAGCGCTCATCGCACATTGAACAATGGACAAAGATGGGGCAGAAACAGACGTACTGCACCGATACAGAAGAGAAGAGAGTATACGAGCAACGTGTATATTCTTCCAAGTTTTGCTGGTACAACAATGGACTTCTCGGATAGAAGAAGTCGAAGATCAGAGCTTACGAGAAATCGGAACACTACCCAAGGCGCCAAAGAAGGCTCCAGCTTGGAGAGAGGACACGACGTTGGATGATATGCTGTTCACTTTATGTGTATTCTTCGTCCCATCGGCGTTGTACATGCCGAAATGGTGCTGGAAGTACGGGTGATTAACAATACCGCCGCCAACGCTACTAAAAGCCAAACAGCGTGAGCACTTAGCTCGAGAGGCAGCGCTAGAGAATATCCACGTACATATTATATCCGAATAGCACAATTCCCCAATATACGACGAATGCGAGCCCTGCAATATAAAATGAAGGAGTAAGACTAGAAAGGTAGATTAGAGACTGACAGTAAACCCGAATATTCTGGAATCTGCTGCCTCCTCCCATGGTGTAGCGGTATGTACTATGTATGGGATGGGAAAAAGCACGAATACGTGCGTAGTCATACGGCAGCGACAACTGTTTATATAGAAATGGACTGTTTAAAGATAGTAGACTCAGCTGACCGGGACCACAACTCTGAGAGTGCTGTCATATGATATGCATTCCCGCGGTGCTCAGAGATGATAGTCGAAGGAGGAACCTGGTACTTAAGTTGCGAAACAGCTCATCTGACATAGTCGATTGGGAGAAGTGGATAACAGATATGACCCCGCGGTGTGTGGTGGAATCTTGAAATTTTTGAGTAGTCTGTCAAGGATTGTTTATTACCAAGAACACTGATTATTATGGGAATCCCAACTCACCGAATTCATCCGTGTTCTTCTTTTCAAGTGCAGTCCTTTACCTAGTATTCACAAGTAGGCCTTCAAGGAACTAGCAATATTTGACTTGTTAATTGAAAAGCTTATTCATGACCTACATAAGTCAAGCTTGAAGTTTAATCCAACATTGGTCGCTGGAATGCTGAGCCATCGAGACTGGCGTCCTGATGCCTGGAAAGTCCTAGAACGAAACATCTTGAAAAATTAAAACATTTAGTAGGGGGCTTCGCGCTTCGCTGGTTACAACTATATGTTTAGGAGAGAAGAGGAGTTCAAGAACAGGGAGCGCAAGACTCAGGTTCTCGGGCCGTCAAGCCTGTCATCGAATTTCCAATTTATTTTATTTATTATCATTTGTCGCAGAATTTATATTTTACCAGTAGCTAGCTTGTTCTTGACCATCACCCCAGCTGACGCTTCTCCACCTGCTACGGCCACCCGGATGCATGTATTCTGATCTGCTGCATATCAAAGAAACGGCATACGGAGGACGTGGCTTATTCGCAACGACATCCATACCGAAAAACGCATTCATCTACACCTGTTCATCTCCCTACGCCTCCGTGATATACCGCGTATTTCGCAAGGAAGTTTGTGGCCACTGCTTCTCCTATGCATTCGATAGTAATCGGAATGCATGGAACATTCGACGTGACGGCGCCGGAGTATGGTTTTGCTCTATAGAGTGCCGTGATGCTTGGCAGGATGGAGATGGTTTGCTGGGGAAAATGCACGTTGCGGTGGATAAACTTGCGAGATCGCTCAAGGGTGAAGCAAAGGAATCTTTCTCCAGGAAGAACATTACCAGCAAGACAGACCTCGATGCTGTTTGGGCGGCATCCACGTTCGACTTGGAGCCTCTGACAGAGCTAGAGCTTGATACCGTGCGATTTCTCGCCTCTGTTATCATGGTGCGATACACGGGCGGGGACGAATGGGCGGATTTCATACAGCTACAGGATAACGAACTCGAGTACATCCGTGGGCGTCCACAGGATCTTGACTCTCAAATACGGGTATATGCGTTCCTCCGCAAAGCGGCGCGAACAGTGCCGGATTTTTATGCATATGTGACAGTGGATACTGTACGCGCTATCCTTGGGCGCGATCAAGGGAATGCCTTTGGCCTGTACGATATGTCCACGTCGGGGGATAGCGAGATGCTAGGATTCGCGATGTACATCAAGGCGTCGTATTTCAACCATGGTACGTGCTTGGGATTGATCTCTGCTGACTTACCCTCATCGTCTGCAGATTGTTTTCCTAATGTCCGCAAACAACGGGAAGGACGGTCGATGCACTTTTATGCCACCCGGGATATCGAGGCTGGAGAGGAGTTGTGCATCAGCTATATAGATGCGAGCGATCCCGTAGAGAAGCGCCGGGAGGAGCTGGCTAGAGATTGGTATTTCACTTGTGTGTGTCGGCGCTGCGAGAATGAGTGAGTAGACTTCGACTTTGACTTTCTGCCATTTTCCTATTGAATCCCACTGGCGTGACCGCCAAATGTCTATCATCATTGGTGTGTCCTAATGATGATGGCCCATCAGAAGTGCATGAGAGATGGACTGTCCGAGGATCGAGACTCCGAAGTACTTGGAGTCTTGGTCCTTGGACAGAGAGTCCAATTCTATCTGGCTACTCGTTACTTGTAATTCGACAACGAGAAACAAAAACTTGATGAGAAGGGGATTCGAACCCCTGCCATCATACGATGATGAGAAACCCAAATCAGGCAAGTGGCTGATGATTACATAATCACGTCACTTGAGTCACACGCCTTGGACCGCTCGGCCATCTCACTCCAAAAGGTGGAGGAACAAGAGATTACTGGATAGTGACTATCGACCTAAGTGAAGAACCAATTGTCAAGGATGATGTACGAAAAGCAGAGGTTTTCACTGAAGCACGGACTTTGAACAGGAAATGATCGATCGATCGATGAATTGGACAAGGCGCGTGCCCCAGATGGCAGGTGTAGTACTCAGTGATCAAGGGTGGAAAGTTAAAACTAGTGTACTTATACCTACTTTGCTGGCTTCAGGTGGTTTCTGGCTTGATGTTTTTCTATTGTGCATCGTGACTGAGTTGTATGTATTATAGAGAACTCGAAGGATACTCTTCTATGTTGTCATTTAGTCAGAGCAAGGCCCCCGACTGATTCCATCGTCTGCACCGACTTGATCAGACAGGACTGGGGTTTGAAGGCTATAAAAGACTCACGAACGGGGATGCCGTCGGCCCATCCAAAATAGCTAGCTCTTCACTTGTAAATGGTAGTCGTGGAATGACCAGTGTGCGCAGAGGAATAAGCAGCATGACAATCACGGGAAACCCAATGGCGGCTAGGGGGGATTAGCGCCGGAGAAGAAACAAAGCTAGACCAGAGCTGACCTATCGTTTGAGTGATTGCAAAGGTTGCCCCAAAACCTCCAAGTTGGATGGCAACGAATATGAGGATACGCGATTTTCTGACTTTGCGCAAAGGATCGTTTTGAGAAGTCAATGTCTTGTCCCGGAAGAAATACAAGATTTTCTGCGTAATGCCGTTTCCCCGAAGGGCCTCTGCGCCCATAAACCAGCTACACATATTAGATAGATCACCATTGTGAGGTGGAACGCTCACAAGAGTCCAGCAAGCACGCCCCGAGGAATGAGATTCAATATGTGAAGGAACGGACCCGAGAGCAGAACAAGACACAGAGCACCCTGAGCAAGGTTGGACACTCGCTGCTCCACAACGGCGACAGGCACTTCATCGACACTGAGAAACGTTTGACTCTTCTCGTTGCAAGGCCGTTCTTCATCAGCCTTCTTGACGGGCCGCCCCATTACTATCAGCGACGTCGTATGAATTGGAGCCTGAGGTATCAACCCATTCGGAGCTGGAACGCCGACGAGTCCAGCAATGAACGTCGTGATTCCGAGCAGGAAGAAATCGTAGTGGAAACCAGGAGGTTTACGAAGAGGAAACTCGGAGCTTTGCGCCATAAGAGACTAATCAACATCTGTGTCATGTAGGTAAGATGAGACGGCGAAAGTGTCTCACCGAAACATTGTGGTCAAAAAAGAACAAGATCCAAAGCACGATTCCGAATGGGAGCGCGACGCCCACCCATTTTCCCTCCAGTTGCCAGAACTTGACGAGCCACTCCCTCCCGCTAGCAGCTTCGAACGCGCCATTGACGGGCAGGGTCAGCGGATTAGCAGAATTAAATCTGCCCCAGTATGCCATGGCAGAAGTCGCAACTAAAGAGATAGGCATGCCATAGTCCGCCAAGAAACGGCGAACGTGGCGGTGGAATAAGGTCGTCCCGGAGAGTGATTGGAACAAGAATGACACCACGAGCATGAGAATAGCGAGGATAATAGAAACGAGGGTCCCTTGTATAGAAGACGAGGAACTGTCCTTGAATTGCCTCGTGATGACTTGAATTCCATATTGGAGGTACACCCAAGAGACGTAGAAACCAAAGGTATCACAGGAAAAGAGGGTAACGTATTTGAGAAAATTACACCCTATGCAGCGTTAAACGTGATGTCTATGCAAGTTGATTGGCGACATACAATTCATAATCGCAGTGATCCAATGGATGATGGCTGCCCACAAATAGACCCATCCTATGAAATGAAGGTAAACTGGAGCGTTGGTCTGCTTTTCTATAATGTCATAAATAGTCTTGTTGAAGACTGTGATGGGGCCTGTGACGCCCGCAATCGTGAGGGGCTGAGCACCGAAAACGGAAAAGATGAATGCAGCCATGAAGGACGAGACGAGCACCTCGGCGACGCCATACTGTCCAGTAGTCTCTATAAGATCTAGAGAGAAAGCAATTCCAGGAAGAACACTACACCGACATCAACATTGCATAATTGGCAGATCACATTAGATACGCACTTGGCAAAGAATATCAACGCTGTAGCGGGGATAACTCTATAATTCCAAGCATCGGTCCAATCACTAACGAAGAGGGGTGCTCGGGCGCGAATGTCGAGAATGATACCAGAGCCCAATGCCATTAACCAGCGAAAGAAAGGGTTATGACTTTGTTCAATAGCCGTAGCTGACCCTACAGCATTGCAGTGTCCCTCGTCGTTCGTATGAATGGAATGTGAGTCGACACTCGATGCCACTCTGGTACGCCCTTGATTAGAAATCATAGTCCGCCGCACACCGATGAAATCTAGAAGATAGGACGAGTGCTTATAGTCGCCTGCAGATGAACCACTGTATCTGCCAGGACGTCGAAGTAAAAAGTCAACAAAGACTTGATCGTGTTCTTCCGTAGTTGCGTAATACACCCCTGTTCGACCCCACGGGGGTGCAACATTACAGAAAACCCCAGGACTCTAGGCTACGACAGAGCTATGACAGGATGGTAACCCCTCATATAGACCAAGTAAGACTTCGCAGCGCAGCAAAGCCAAAAAGCAGAATCAACAGCGAGAACAGGAAGATAGATAATACAGATATAAGCAGACAGCAAAAATAAACATATGCAGCATCATGATACATCCATCTCCTCGTCGTCAGTATCCGAGAGCATCTCCTTGCTCTTACTATAAGAGAACGAAGCATAAGCAATCTTACAGAACGGACTAAAAAGAGAAACATACAATTGTTTTTTCCGAGGACTGCCAGCCGTCTCTTCCTCATCGTCGTCTCTTACAACTCGTTTCTTCGACGGACGCTTCTTAGGTTTCTCGACCTCCTCATCGTCACTGAACGTAGCCATAGGTTCGTCTCCCTCTCCCTCTCCATTAGCTTGCTCATTGATTTTCCGTAGTTTCCCTCTCCGCTTTTTCTTAGGCTCTGCTTCATCGCCACTTCCTACAGCCCCCTCGCCCTTCGCCTTTCTTGATTTCTTCGGGCGCTTCTCCTTCTCGTCATCGCTGTCCATCCGCACCAAATCCCTAGACCATGCTTGAGCTTGCTCGCGAGCAAGTCGTCGTTTACTCGCCAGCTCTTCTGCCGCCAAACGTTCTCGCTCGGCCCTTTCGCGCTACTCGCAGTCAGTATGAAATATCACAAAAAACGAGGAAACGACCTCTTGGGCTTCCATCCGATCCCTCTCCTCTTGCCGTTTCTGTCGTGCATCAGAGAGTTTAGCCTGTGCACGATCTTCGTATTGCTTCTGGTTGCCTAGATGTTCATCGCCCTTTCGGAGCATGCTGTCGCCGTACTTTCGTCTTTGATCAGCTATATCGCGACTATATGGGACATTTTCTGATTTGTCCGAAGCAAGAGAACCAAAGATTCTGTGAACAAGTGTAAGAGCGACATCGCATGGGTCAACATATACACTGACTTCTGAGCATGAGCTGCCTGGTTAATTACGTGACGCAAGTCTTTCAATGTTCGCTTCGAAGGGTCAATGGTAAAGAGCATCTCAGCCGATTTCTGTTGAATCATGGCGATGTTGTAAAGGATAGCTTTGTCATTAGGCTGTATATGCAAGGCCTATATGAACCTCTTAGTAGGCGATAATGAGAGATGCTCAGTGGAATGCTGACCTTTTGAGCATAATGTAATGCCGTAGTCATCGCCTTATACGACTGATCTTTTGTTGCCTTCGCATACCATGAACGACAGAGACACAGAAGCACTGATACATTTTGGCCATGGTAGAAACGTGTAGAAGCTGTCTCATACTAGATCCGATGATATGAGCTTGTCTCTTCGTAAATGAACAACGAAACTTACACTTTCGATCGCCCGGTCATATTCATCACGAGAATAATAGCAATGCCCCATATTAAAGTACACGCTACCGTCGTTCAGTGACTCCCGAACCTTTCCGAACACGTCCAGGGCTTCACGAGAGTTGTGCAGTCGTTTCAGAGCTTCATCTGTATTCGACGAAGGCTGTCCGCCACTGAGAGTACCGAGAGCATCTTCTGCTGTGACGATGGCTAGACCTTGAGCTGCAAATGCACAAAGTGGATCCAGCGACAACGCCTTTTCGTAGAATTCGGCAGAACGCTGGAATCCACGGCGCCGGTCGTCAGCACCCTTGGATGTAGCGTCTCGACTTTCTCGCGATTGCTGATACATAATCCAACCAGCCGCACAAAGTGAGTAGACATCGTGTTTGTCGTGATCTTTCAGGGTTGTGAACACGAAATCTTTTGCGAGCTTAGGCAAGCCGCTTTGAATTAGGAAATAGGTATAGAATGCGCGGACATTGAGGTCTTTGTTCTGCGAAGCTAGCGCCTGTTTCAGAAGATCATGTGCATCATTATTGCGTCGCAAATTAGTGAGCATTTGAGCTCGCCGTATTTTGGCTAGAAGAGTATGTCAAACCGGTGCTGAAAGAATAGAAGCTGGAAATAATGTTTACCGTCAACATACTCCGGATGTCGTGAAAGCAACTTTTCATAAGCATCCTTTGCCAAACCATCTTCTCCCTGGTCCTCATAGACTCGGGCAAGGTTGTACAAGATGGATGTTGAGATACCCTCACCAATATCAGGACCGAGACCAGCAGCCTTGATAAGGGCATTCTCGTATAATAACCTTGCGTCTGGTAATTGTTCCGTAAGGTGACGCAGCACACCAAGGTTATTTAGCAACTGAACGTCAACTTGGCCCACGCTGCCTGACGAGTTGCTGATCTTCAGCGCCTCTCCTAGTGCGGCGACAGTTTTATCCAAGTTCTCGTCTTGCCATAACTTTGCAATTTCCACATACATATCCATGTCCTCGCTGATGATGGGAGAGACCTTGGATCGAACCTGTCCGTTTGCTTTCGTTTCGTCCATTTCTAGTCGCTTACCAACGCGTTCGAACAGTTCCCTGGCGCGTGTTTTCTCCTGAGCGAGATCTGAGCTTGAGACACCCGGACGAGGGTAAGCGCGCAAAGATGCCAATATGAGTGTGGCCTCCAGAGAATCCTGAGGGTTGGGACGTTGGATAAGAGTATCGAGTGTGTGTATAGCCGCTGCCAGTTCATCTACGTGAAATTCAATATGTGAAAATGAAAAGGGTGAAGTGCACGAACCATTGCTGATCTGTATCTGTGCTAATCCTATACTTGCCAGGATATTCTTGGGCTGTCCTTCAAGGGCGACTGAATAATGCTTGTGAGCTTGGGTGAGAGATCCCTGAGCATGGGCAACACGACCGGCTCGTATGTAACCTTCAGTCAGAACCGTTAACGTGTCGGCAAACTGAATTGTACGTTCAGCAAGCTTGAGACTCTATTATGTCATGTAAGATGGGTGTGGAATTGGCCAATTCGTTAACGTACCCTCGTCACGTCGCCTTTCTGAAGGAAGAACTCGCAAAGTGCATTGGCCGCAGCCGCATTGTTACGAGTAGATTGCTGGAAGGCTTTCTCGATGTATTTTGTCCCAGTAGTAAACAGATGGACGCGTGTTGCTTCAGAGGAATGATCGCTCTTACTCGCATTGATAGACTCCAAACCTAGAAGAAGCTGTGCTGCCCATTCCGAAGGATTCTTTTGAAGATATGTTAAGCGGTAAAAGGCAAGGAAGTAAAGGTACCCACCACTTCTAAGCTTCTCTGCCAGGCGGATTTTGCTTTTGCTTTGTCATCTAGGGCCCAAAAACATAAACCTATACCAATGCGGGGGTCTGGTTGGCAGCGGGGATTCATTCGTAAAACCTGTTGGAATATCTGCAACGCCAGGGGATAGTTTCTGCGCGCATACAGAATCCGAGCCTGTGGATGTCAGTCGTTGTAAGCGTAACGTGGTTATAATCTGACCTTTCCAAGCAGAGCAACAACATTTGTGGGTTTCTCCACCAAAACACCTTCGAAAGAACGCATAGCGTCGTCCATGGAGCGGGTAGCTAACTGCTGGATACCTGCAGGACTTAAGCTACAAGCATGTACTGCAAAGGATAATTCATACCTCGAGTCAAAAATGCAAGCGTACTGCTGATCATAGACCCTCCTTCTGTATAACTCAACCGATCACCCTTGTTCAACAGGTGAGCTGCTTCACGATGAAAATCATCCTTCGTTTTCGCGCTAGCCAATATATCCTGTTCTGACGGCCGCACCATAGGTACGGGAAAGATGATAATAAGGTACACACTCACCGGCATTGTGAAGCACGATTTTTGGCGCTGTCCGTGCGTTGGCTACTTGGATATTGGCAAGCAGCGCATATATAGGCGCAAGGGTAGCGGAAAATCCATCGGCCGTCACGACTACACAAAGTTTAACGAGTTCGCTCAAGCTCTCAGCACTAAAGACACACCTTGTATTGCTGTGGTCGCAATCAACTCGGCCGCCTCCAGGTACCCTTTTCTCCAATATTCTGCTGCGAGCTTCGTCCACACCCAGACACCTGGGTGCCCTTCGTTTAATAAATCCAGCACATCCTTGGGATTTGGGTCCAAGTCCTCCAAATCAATAGTGATGACCTCTTGGCCGCTTCCGAGTTCTATGTCGACAGTGCGTCCAGTAGGTCCTGCCTCTTCGAGGTTGTCCATGATTTTATAAGAGAGTGTGGAGAGATGGCACCGTTCTACTTGAACTGAATCACAGAACGGTGGTGGTAGTTGCGAAACTAGAGAACTTAGCTTGTAATAGCCTCTGTATGCTCATGTTGATTAACAACTTGCCGTTGTAGTGCCGCGGCAATGACTTCGTTTCGAGTTCGTGGGAAAGCCGATTTCTTTCAAGAGCACTCAGTTGGCGCAAATTTAAACAACCGTAAGTCTCTCTAACAGGCTGTCAGTGGCTTTCATTCCTGCGAGTATAATTATGCGCTACTACAGGTCTGGTTAGGTGTCCATCGTTCAATGCTGGTCCATTGCTGGTCTGATTAAGCACCATGCAGCAGCCTGCAGGAGTAACTGGGCTTCCTTCCCAAAACGATAAAATCCTCCTTGGTTTATGAAACAATCTGTTAGGACAGCCCAGTAAGCTAGGATATGGTACAGGAAGAAAGCTATCAATATAGAATTAATATAGTACACGAAATCAACCCATGCCCGCCCGAATTACTATCCAAATTCCACTGTTCTGAGTAATTATATATAACCGATAGCGAGAGCTTACGCATTTGAACGTCCCAAGTACATGAACTAGTCCACCAGTGACTCAAAGTATCACTGAACACGTGCAAGATCTCGACTAGCACTTAGGAATACCTGCGAAGTCTACAAACATCGATGGTAAGGAGGCCGTCACCTCCAAACTTGGCGTGGACCTTTGACATGTCAACATCTAGTGGCGGGAACGTGATTAACCATTCACAGTGACCTGGTTAATTCGAATCAGTAAGATTAGATCTGAGACTATTGCCAAATGAGCTAACAGTTGTTTTCCATATGCCATGCATCAGCGACTACTTTCAGCTTGTCGCCTTTCTTTGCAGATATGGTCACCATCTCGGGCTGGATGTCAGGCGGAAGGCGTACGTTAAGCATGTGCTTGGTGGGTGAAGATGTGACAGTCATGGGTGGCGAACACGACGGGGATGGGGCGCGCCTATTGCGCGACGACGCGGTCACTGAGATATGAAGCCTCTCTGAGGAGTCGGCTGAAGAGGCAGAGGCAGAGACAGAATATGATGAAATACCGGAGGACTCATTTTCATCCTTTGACGAGACACAGCTAATGGCATCCGGCACACATAGGTCGTAAGGTGACAGTCGCTCGACCATTTGATACTTATGAGTGAGAGGCTATCAAGATAGGTCAATTTTATAGACGAAGTGGACACATGAGGCACGCCGAGCGCGCTGAAGTAGCATGTTAAAAGGCGTGTTTTATACCTGGCAGAAGGAATGCTAGGCAAAATTTGTATTCCGGAAGTCGCGTAGAACACTCCTCACAGGTTCACCCAGACCAAAATGACCCCATGATCCTAGGACAAATAGCTAGAATGCGGCAGCTAGTTGAATAAGAACTATAGTGCACAGTTCTTGGTAAACGTCCGTAGTTGTTCGGTGTTAGAAGGAATCACTTTTTGAGCCATAGTTCGGGATTCCTGAGGAACGTGTCAGGTTTCAGGGTTGTGAATACCGAAGATCCAGAGTGGAACAGCGGGTTAATGTGCAGAAACACGCGAGTAGCAACAGGCTGACAGTTGGCGAGACGACATACTGTGACAATCGATCGAGGATGCTTTGTGAAGCTCTCGACTCGTCATTATGACGACCTCGTTCTTTCTCGAGCAAACAGCAGTGGTGGCAAGAGATAGAACTGCAGTCACTGCGGCGTAAGGACCCTCAAGTCTGGACCCCACCCAGATTATGGCGCGTGGTACACCGTTGGAGTTTTTACCTGTCTGCCTCTGGGCAGATTTTGCGAGAAGCACCAACTACTGCGAAGACCAGAAGACCAGCTCTTCTCGCGTACGGATCGCCGTTTCAAATTTTTTTCGCAGAACTACACGAACTTGCTAGCTGAGAACAACTGTCAGCTTATTTTGGATTAGGGGCAACATCGTCAATAAAAACGCGTCAAACATCGTGTAATACATACAGGACAGATCTCGACACCCTGATGTTGAGCGTTTGGTGGAAAGTGCATGTGTCGCGACGCGTTGACATGTGAGACATGCTGTTTGGATATGTTACTACGTTACTACCAAGCACCTTTCTGCCAACATACACATACTGCCTACGATACATGCTTACTTTCGGTGAATTCTCTGCCTGGGTAGCCATTGACGGCGTTGAAGCCAAAGAATATGGAGTGGCCGTCGACGGCACTAAGGTGGCTTGCTGGATCGCGTCGGAGGCCAACAAGGTGCATACATATCATTTTTTTCAGCCTCCGATGCTGCAACGTCATAGACTTTTCGACTTCACTGGAAAGACTCTGTCGTTTCGTCACCTACGCGAGGAAACCCGTCCATCGACGGCACTACCTACCCGCCTCGGTACATCGACTCTCTGCGGAAAAGCGAAGTCTTCCTTGGCGGTGTCAGGGATTCGGATGACTCCAAGAGGCCATTCATGTTCACAAAACTCAATCTTACGGGCGAGTACATTGCTTCGGCGACCCGCCCTTGACTGACCTCTATCCAGACGACGATGCATATCTCGACGTCGCCGCTCCCCTGAGTCTTGGTGAAATAGAAGTAGCACTCTATCGCGTTGAGCGACGCCGGAGCCGCAATCATCGTCCTCCTCTGAAGAACATCAGTGAGAGGACTGATTTCACTCGTCGCGTGTATCACGAGCATAATAAGAAAGGGATTGACCACGAGGCTAGGTGCGACGCCTTCTCCTTGTAACCACTACACCTACATGACAGATCACCCCAGTCTCGGGTCACCGAAACGTGTTGAGAGCATCAATCGGAGTCGGCACATACCTTTGGGTTTCACAAAGCCGAGGGGCGATCCCATTGTTACCTTTCGCTTCAAGTATCGGCCCCTCGGTACGTTTGTACAATGCATATATTTGAAACTTAACCAGACTTTGCAATTCAGAGGTGTTACAAGCTCAGGAGATCGCTCCGCGGCCTCAACCTGCCCAATCAGTCCATGGCACGAGCGAACCGGACATCAAAGACATCATCGTGATAGAAGAAGAAGAAATCGAATTCCTACATGTTCGTTGTCGCTGTTTTCGGAACATCAGGTCACTAAGATCTTTATAGATGAGAAACAATAAGACGGTGAAGTATGACGACGATATTATCGACCTGACAGGTCTAGATGATGCATATGTATCGAGGGACGTCATAAAGCTTGACGAAGAGGACGTTGCCCTCTCTGAAATTCCGCAGGCGGGCTCTATCAACTCGCTGCACAAATACACCCTTATAATATGGTTACCCAAGCGTAACGACAACCATGGGACGTCTGGTTCGCAAGAAGGCCCTGCACCTGAAATCAAAGACGAGTATACTAAACCTTTTGGACTCTCGAACGTATACTTCGATCTGACTGTTTAGACGGTCTAACCTTGATTTTGGATTATCTATCAGCACATCGTTTCTCCGTATCTTGTTCCCTTAATCCTTATTTCCACATTGCTATTGATCGCTTTGACACCTTTCTCATCTTTAGGATGCCTGCAGCTTGTATAGAACTCTATCCCACCTGATTATCCATCACTGTTCCGTTGTCTGTGACACGGATACAGAGCTCCAGTTTTCTCAAAACATAGCAGCAAACGATATTGCATTGAGACATCAGAGTATAAGTACACATGGAAAGCCCGATAGTAAGCTCCAGGGGCTCAGAAGCACTCTAGAAATTAAATGCATCAGGCATGAAGTAGGCCAACTGATACAAGTGAGACTCACTGCGATGGACGATACTGGGACCACTCTCGTCGTACTCCTGCTTGGAGATCCACATGTTCTGGAACGTACTGAGCGACCCTAGAATAGAGCCACCAATCCAGACGGAGTATTTCCTCTCAGGAGACGCGACAACTTTAACCTAAAACAAAGATACAGGTTAATAGCAAGTAAAGAAGAACCTAGTGCACGGCATGCCTTGATACTGGTCGGGGCCAAAGCAGTCATCTCCTTCTGCATACGATCAGGCAGACCAGGAAACGTGGTAGTACCTCCCGAGAGAACGATGTTATTGTACAGCTCGCGGCGGATGTCCAAATCGCTCTTGTAGATCGAATTGTACCTGAAATACATTGTTACGATGTTCCAACTCTGACCAAGCTACTCACGTAGTCTCATGGATACCAACGGCCTCCAATCCAAGCATCGCAGGGTTGAACAAGACCTCGGGTGCACGAAATCTAGAATATATTTAGCACCAATGTCTGCAACAAATGAGTGACAGCCAACCTTTCATTGCCGATGGTGATAACTTGACCATCTGGCAACTCATAGTCTTTCTCGAGCGCCGAAGACTTCATAGCCGTATCTAGCTCCTGGTCGAAATCTAGAGCAACGTAGCAGAGCTTCTCCTTGATGTCGCGAACTATTTCGTGTTCGGCAGAGCTGTTGCCCAGGTTGTACCCTCGCTCTCCTAGGTTCTTGACTAGCTGATAAGTGATGTCCCGACCGGCGAGATCCAAGCGAAGAATCGCGTGCGGAATGGAGAAGCCTTCGTAAATCGGGACGGTATGGGAGACGCCATCGCCCGAGTCCATAACGATGCCAGTGGTACGACCCGTAGCGTAAAGGGAGAGGACCGCCTGAATGGAGACATAGAATGCCGGTGCGTTGAAAGTCTCAAACATGATCTGGGTCATCTTCTCCCTGTTGGCTTTGGGATTCTTGGGCGCTTCCGTCAGAAGCACCGGATGTTCCTCGGGGGCGACGCGGAGCTCGTTGAAGAATGTGTGGTGCCAGATCTTCTCCATATCGTCCCAATTGGTGACAATGCCGTGCTCGATGGGATACTTTAAGGTCAAGATACCTCGCTTGGCTTGCGCTTCGTCGCTGATAGAATAGGTTAAGTAACGGTCATCGGCTGCTGATTAGGGAATACTTGCCCAACGTACGAATCCTTGTTGCCCATCCCGACCATGACACTCTGCAGACGGGGGCGACCAACGATGGATCTAGAAAGTATGTTAATTAAGATTCGGAGTTAGCTAGGAGTCGGTTAACTGACGGAAAAACAGCACGAGGAGCGTCGTCACCTAGAATGAGACCGGGAATCGTTGACTGAGAGAGAACCGCACGAAAATGTAAATCATACCAGCGACTATAAGTACGCGTTAATTGAGAAAGTGATGATGAAACAAAAAACTCACACCCAGCTTTACACATTCCGGAACCATTGTCGATAACCTGATGAGATGCATTTAAGCACACATGTTCAGAAAAAGAAATATAGGAGACCGACAAGAGCAGCGATTTCGTCGTCCATCTTGATGAAGAAGTCAGGAAATTGATGATACCTCAAGGCGCAGACATCTTTGTTTTATACACATCTCGAGGGTACTTTGAAACGCGTCAAGATTGTCATTCACCTCCTCGACTGCGCTAGAGAGCGACGAAGGCCATTGAAGGTGCTGCGGAGCAGTATGAGAAGAGACGCGCCAGCACTTTTGGTCCAACGATTTGCGCCGTAGCTATGTCACTGCGGTTAGACAGGCGGTTCCGCCAAGTCCGCGCTGCGCAGCACCTGCGAAAAGTAAGTGGATGGCTTGGGTGACTCGTATTGTACGACTATTTCAAGCATCGCAGTAGTGCATCAAGAGTATCACCACAAAAGCGCAGGATGCCAATGGGGAGTCATAAAACCTTGAATTTAGATATCATCCCATATATCAAAAATCGTGTCACATTGCCATTCTATGCAAACTGCTTTGTCAATCCTCTTCATAATCCAGTCAACATGAGAGATAACAAAAGGAGCTAGCAATACCAGTCAAATCAATAACTTCCCGGTTCAGATGGCAATCTTCCTGCTTAAATTATATTTTGACCGCTTTGCGTTTCTGGCATTTCCTCAGTTGGCGGAGTCGCTCCTGCGTGGATTTTGACATGAGTAAAGGGAGAAAATGTCAAAAAGTGCCTTACCTCCAACGCCGCAATTTCCTCACCAGCGTCATGTTCTAACAGTTCGGACTTGGGAAGGATGGGAGATGGTGACGGTGACGCCGGACGCTTGATCGTACTCGGTGCTATCCCGTTTGCTTGCAATATGTCTAAACAAGTGTTGACGGTTAAAGGACACTGTTGTCAAGGGCACAAGCTCACCTAGTGGTCCATGTCGGAATATGGAAGTGATCTGTTCACAAACTTTGGCCGTCTGGACTGTCTCCACAGGCTCTGTCGGCACTTCTGCACATAATCTACTACATTTTACACATGTTCCAAAACGGAAAAATATCCACGCTTACTGTACTGAGTGAAGGACTGCATTCTTGGACCGGTCGTGGACTTGAACGACGGGATTGAAGGTCTGTAGTGGCTTTGGTCCTTCGAGTACAAACAGGCAGCTAACTTGCCATATCTCAAGTTTGATTTCGCCCGAATCCTGTACGGAGTCTGCGGCCTGCAGTTCGTCGTCGTCTTAGTCCGGTTTCATAAGAACTCCATGGGAACCAGAATCAAAAGTTATTTCTCATAACAGTCAATTCTACGGAAGAAAAGAAGAGCGATCGGGCTGTTGTCGCTGAGGTCCGTGTAGAGTTCAATGACACTACATCAGAGGGCCTGTATGTAGGACGACCAGGCACCTCCAGCAACCGGCTGCCAGCAAACAATCCGTCAATGTGAACTCTGCCAGAAGTAGGAAACTGGCGATTCCTGTGTCGCCAATGCACAGAAAAAGCCTAAGAGACGGTCAACAACATCGTTAGGACCGGCCAGAGACGAACCTTGCCTGCTTGTGAAGGTATCCAGCATTTCACCAACTTTTTCCCTGGAGAATATTCAACACGGTACTCAGGCAAGTGGTCGCCGTCGACTTCAATCCGGGCAAAGAGATCGTCGAATTGCAGCATATGGTAGTCACCGTGCAAGTCATGCGCAAATCAAATCAATCGGAGAGCGCCGAAAGCCCACTTGGCTCCTCCACTCACTTTCGTCGTCAGCAGTGGTCTTGATTCCCTTCCACGATGCCACCGAAAAATGCCAAGGCAAGCGGATCGTCCAGCAAGGTTAAGGAAGACAAGGTGAATCGACCGTCGATGCCTTGATGCACCCTGCTAATCGTCTAAGATGTCCAGACCTTTGGAATGAAAAACGTCCGTTTCTGTACCTATTTTTGCGTATTTTTTGCTTAACCAACCCGTCAGAAAAATAAATCAGCCAAAGTCAAGCAGCAAGTAGCCCAAATCCAGGCCCAAGCCGCCGTTACAGGTAAATCTCGCGCTGCCCTCGAGAAGGAAAAGGAAAAGGCTTTACGGGAGAAGGCAAAGTTGGATGAAGAAAAACGCAAAAAGGAAGAAGCAGCATTCTTCAAGCCGGTGCAGACCCAGAAAGTGCCGTTTGGTGTTGACCCTAAAACGGTCCTGTGTGTGTTCTTCAAGTCAGGAACTTGTGAGAAGGGAAGCAAGTGCAAGTTCAGCCACGACGTCAATGTGGGTCGGAAGGTGGAAAAGAAGAATTTGTACGAGGATACGAGAGAGGAGAAACTCAAAGGTAAGTTATGCAATCTCAGGTGATTACCATGGCTGACTAGGTGCTACAGATACGATGGATACATGGGATGAAGAGAAACTCCGAAATGTCGTGCTCTCGAAAACAGGAAATCCTCGGACGACTACAGATGTATGTAGCGCGCCGTCCTATAATGCAGCACTAATACTCTACAGATTGTCTGCAAACATTTTATTCAAGCCATTGAAACGGAAAAGTAAGTCTGAGGGTCATATCGTCGTTCGGTGCCTTCTGATCACACACAGGTTCGGCTGGTTCTGGGAATGTCCAAATGGCGAAAATTGCATGTATCGACATGCCCTACCGCCTGGCTTCGTCCTGAAATCTCAAAGGAAGGCTATGGAAGCCGCAGCGAAAGCTAATACCATTAGTATCGAAGAATTCCTTGAAGTTGAGGTATGTTCTCTTAAAGTACGAGGATGATTCGATGGTTCACCCACCATCAAGCGCCACAAACTTGGTCCTAACCTTACGCCAGTGACGCCCGAAACCTTCGCCCACTGGAAAAAGACACGTATGGACAAAAAAGAGGCAGAAGAAGAAGCTCTGCGCAAGGCCAAAGATACTCAGCATGCCGCAGGAAAGAACGTCGGTATGAGTGGCAGAGATCTGGTAAGATTTAATCACCTTGGCATTACAGCATAAGTTCACTACCCATCTAGTTCCAATACAACCCCGAATGGTTCGAAGATGATGATGAAGAAGACTCCGAAGATTGGGAGTTTGAAAAGTATTTGAAAGAGAAAGCAGAGGCAGACGCTGCAGAAGAGGGTAAAGAATTTGTAAATCTTCAAAGCATTCGAGAGGGCGACGCTGAGGGTAGTGGGGGAGGTCAAGACTAAAGTCACATCTGTTATTAACATAGATAAGGATATAGAGGATCTAATCCTCGTCATCACTTCCATAGCCAGCAAGACTTAGCCCAATTGGTGCCGTTGGGGCACTTCTAGGCTGCACAAAAGACGCGCCATTCTGCTGCCGAATCTCTGCGAAATATTTAAGACCCTCCATGGCATCTGCGCTCAGTAGCCCAACTGGTTTTGACGGTGCCTCCGGTGGAGGTGGTGATGGAGAAGACGTTTCAGCCTCCAGCCGCCGGCGCTTGCGATCAGGTTCCGCGCTGTCCTCCCCATCATCCTGCACTACATTTCCCTCCTCGTCAAGTACGTCGCCATCTTCTAATGCTCTAATCGTCCTCATAGCATCAACAATACGAGGGTCCATTTTGGAGCGGATGACCTCTTGACCCATTGTCTCCAGGCGCTTCTTCTCCAAGACCTTGGAAGTCGGATTAGGATCCTCCGTAGCCCACCGAACATTGAGAATTTCGTCGTTGTCTAAAGATTGGCACGCCATTGCCTCTTTGGCAAATTGTGCATGCAGTTCAGACACGTAGGTGACGAAAGCGACACTTCGGTACTGCAGTACCTTGACGGCCCACCCTGTCTCGGAATCATCTGTAGAATGACATTAATATGAGAGAAAGCTGGTAAAACATGCCTACTGACCATGTTCTATCTGCCCGAACTCCTTAAAATGTCTCCGAACGACTTCCTCTGTCTCGAGGCCGTTCCCTGTCTCCTTAATCCGTCCGACGTAAAGAGTACGATTCATCCTATTAAAGCTACCCACACCACCCATATCGTCACGATAGTCTGCGAATTTGTCGCGCGCGAAACAGTCTTTGGAGCTGTCGGGCAGCGCGTCCTCTGGGTCGGGGAGACAGTGCAGATATTCGCATTCCCAACCGTATGGGCAACATCCACGGGCGAAGAAGAGGCAGCAGTACTTCATTCCAGTCATGTTGGCGCGAGTCAGCCCAGAGTCTTTCTTGATGTTGCATTTCGTTTGTGATTTTACTTTGCTGGAAGAAAAGGTGAGCAGCTGATGAAACTGCGATAGGATATTGCGCACTTGGAGTAGCTGTCCTCTCTGTCACCACCCGCCCATTTATTGTACCAGATATCTTTGAGAGAACAGTGAGCACGAAGGTAAAGAAATAAAAACAACCCAACGAACTGTATTCTTTCCCCGTCTGGGGTGTCTCTTTCTTCTCAACTTCGCCTGGCTTGACCTGCTTACGAGCTGGCTTCATCTTTTTTGCCTTTTTCTGGGTCTTTGGTGCAGTGACAGTGACAGTCTGCGTTTCTGTTTCATTGCCGTTGGAAGTCATGATGACGGTAGAAGGCTGAGTTGGTAATTGATATACCACGTGCCACTCTCTCCTTTCTAACCTTGAAGTTCAATCAAGTTCAATTTGCTGGTCTCGTATTCTTAGCTGCTGGATGCGATGAAAGATGGAGCACTCTTTTTACCTGAGTCACTGGGCCTGGAAAATCGCCATTTTCGTCCCTACCCGCCACCTGAACCACTGGGTTTCAGTGCGTAATACACGGGGTCATGTGGGCGGCATTACAGCAATACAGTCGATATAAATATTGGAGTATTTCTTTTCGCCCTCTAGTTCTTGCCATGATTCCTCCAGAGCTCATTGATTTTATTATCGATCTGCTGCACGACGACCTTTCGTCGTTGAGCACATGTGCACTCGTCTCCTCCCAGTGGCTCGCTCGTAGCCGATTCAATGGCTTCGCCACCGTCCAGCTCTGGCCTTGGCGGGCTTCTGAGTTTTTCCATCTCCTCGAAGCACCAGAATGCACGTTCGCGTCGTATGTCTCACGGATCGAATTTGACGGCAATGCTACACGTCCCTCGATGGCAAACATACCCTTTGACAAGGTGCTGAAATTACCGAGTCTCACCCGTGTCTCAAATGTACGCGTCATCAGACTGGCCAACATCGACTGGACAGCATACCCAATTCCAGACCAGAACCACATTATCTCTCTGCTTGGACAGTTCACTCGCCTCGAGCAGCTTGAGCTCGATTCTCTCGTTTCCCACGATCTGCGCACCATCGTGCAAATTTTATGCAGGTTTCCTGCTCTCCAGCATCTTTCGGCGCATCTTCGCTTCTCCAAGTACCTAGAACACGCCGTTCAGTCAGCAGAACAGCTGCTTATCCCCTCGGGATTGAAGACCGTGGAGCTTGATGCTGATGAAGGCATACCGGTGTTCCTAGCGTGTCTTGGCGCCGCACGTTCGTTGGACATACGCACGGTTCGCTTGCGGAACATCACGTTCGGTGACCTGCCTTACGTCCGTCGCGCCCTCGATACCTTGGGCACTAAACTTCGCCACTTTCTGCTGTCATTCTCACGTCACCAAAAGAAACCAATTTCAGTTGGTAAGGATGCTGCATTGCTCCTATGCCAAGCTAATACGTTCCAACGCTTATTTAGCCGATGTCTCCACAGCGCTCCATTTGTCCTGTCAAACTGACCTTCGCACTCTTCACGTTGAAAATATCGACCTCACGTGTAATGGAGAGTGCATCATGAGACTGGTTCTGCATCACCTTCTTTCAACTATCACCTCGAACGTGCTTGAAGACGTGTCCCTAAGCCTTCGTATCCATTCAGTGGATGATCTCACAGTTATGCCATGGCTGGAATTGGAGAAGGCTTTTCTCACCCATTCCAGTCTACGGAAGGTAGTCGTGGATGTGTCTTTTGTAACGGGTGACGGATCAACAATTGAAGCAGACGTGTTGAAACGGATGCACAATATTGGGATCTTACGAGTGCATGCCATCTCGTGAGCTATCTATCCTTTTCTGTGTTGTGTGTGCTCAAAGGTTGGGCAGACGTGTGAGAAGCGTGGCATCAACCACAAGACCACTTTGTGAAGATGTCCATTAGCTGCATCGCTTGGCGTCAGCGGGGCTGCCATTTCTGGCCTAGTGATGAGAACAATGACAGCAGTTGTGACAAACGTTCAAGTCAGATGACATTGGGGTCTGGCGTACTCATAGTCGTGCTATATATCTATATGGAAGGAAGGTGCACAAGGGAGCCCCAATCTCTTGGTACCGAAATGTGATCGAGACCGCTGAGCGATGATCTTGCTGAGGCAGTCCGATCGCCGAAGCGGATGTTCGAAATACTACTCTCGCCGCCGCTGAATATCGAATGACATACTATCATAGCGAAAGACTGTTCCGAGCACAGCGTAGTCGGCTCGGGACGCATTCTCATTATATGCCGGAAGGTACAATTCAGAGGATGTACGTAGGAATTGTTGCCTGAAGCCCCAAAATGCCATGATGCCTAGTCAAAGTTCGTGTGTGTCAAGTTTGGGGGACATCCAACAGCTCACTACTTTCTCAGACTCTGCGACAGGAATGAGAAGATGTTCAACTAGTTCCAGTTCCAGCAGGAGTGATGGGTCTCATTTTCTCACAAATAATGTGGGCAAACTCTTCTGTTCGATCGTGATCCGACTCTTCAAAATACGCAAGTCATGGATGGCTACGGCGGCCATGATATTTTTCGAAAATCATTCTGAGTCCGGTGTGCAGTAGGAAGTGCACGAAGCTTGTTCACAAGAGGAGATCAGATGCCCCAGACACAGGAGCCCTTCGATTATTTCCTGGATAGAATAAGAAGCCGTATACTATAATACTACTCGGTGCACCGCTATTAACTAAGAGAAAATAGATCAACGATCTCAGTGATGCTTTCTGCCATAGCAAGGGGTTGAACTAGTAATAAAATAATCGAATAAATAGCCATGGTCATCACATCAGGTCAATAACTTGTCCAGCAAAGTCCTCCATCTTCACAGGCTCGAGCTTGATCTTCTTCCTGCTTTCGGAAGGGCCCACTCACCTTTTCCGTTTTCCCTCAATAGCCTGTATTCTTGCTTAGAGATCCCGTTGTTAATGAGTTCCAACACTTGATTTTAGGTAAATTGAGCTGGACCTTCAGAGCTTCCGATTCTTTGTTGTCCATCTCTGCTTCGTCACCATCAGACGTGAGGTTGATGGCGGTAATTTCTGTGGCATGCGGAGCAGGTCCACGAGGCGACGGTGCGATGTCAAGAGCGCGGAGTACACCTAATTGTAGAGAGGTTAACTACATGTGATGAGCCTGACGTGTAGTAGAAGACGCGCTGAAAGGTCGGTACTTGAAAAAGAATACCATTATTCGCGATGGGTGCAATGCGAAGATTTTGAGGGTGACTACCGGATCTCGACACCATACGCACATTAGTATGATGAAGTTTGCTGTCGCACGTACTCAACTTGGAGATCTATTCTCTTCTTCGCCTTTTCATTGGACTCCCCGGCGTCTGGAATAGACTTGTATAGAGTCCGAGGACCGTGCGCATCTCGTGTGCAATGGCTTTGAACTGGGCTGATTTCTACCTTGATCTTGCCCATATTCTGCATCGATTTTCATCGTTATCTGAGAATCATGGTTGATGAATAACACCACGGAAGAAGCAAAGGGAATTCACCTGTTGATGTGAGACGCGTGCATTTATAGGGTCGTTTTGTCGTTTCTGAGACCCTCACACCCGAGAATTCATACTGCTTATGTGGGTCACTGCGAAAGAGCTTGCCGTAGCATTTGGCACCATCAACATAGGGTGCTACCCTGAGAGGAACTGAGGCGCCATGAAGCTTGAAGCATATTTTAAAGGTCTGCAAGATGAAGGTGAGAAATAAAGAAGTGCAGTGGCAAGCTGATGCACCTTGTTTTCTTCAGTCCAACAGGTAACCGTATTTCTATCTATTTCGAACCGGTGTTCTTCTGTCTCGAAGCCTTCTATAGTTATCTATAATGAAAAGTTGTCATGGCAGGGCATTACTAATGTGGTAAAGAATCCTTATTACATTGAATACAGAAGAGGAAACACTGGTCTCAAAGTTGTACTTACTCAGGCGCTGATGGCATTCTAAACCACAGGTTTGCAACGTACTGCACTATAAGTAGTTGAACGAGCGGAGAATCTATACGGAACTGGGTCAAATTGATATTTTCGGACATTGTGATACGTAAAAACATGAGCAAATCCTTGCCTTCAACCGCGACCATGATAATGAGTGCTTGGTTCAAACACTCTTCTCTGTCTAAAACGGAACATCGAGTAATTGCTCCGCTGAATACCTATCATCTGAGTCCAAACGTAAACATCTTCGCAGGGAAGTTGCTGTCACCAGCACATCCTCCTCGCCGATGGTCTTGTAGTTCCTCAGGGACATCTCAAATGGGTATGGATTCTCGATGGATCCTGATTGAGATAACCTGGATGTCTGCCATTTCTTCTAGAAGAAATGGCAGAACATACAAGTAGTTTTCTCGTAATACTGCGTCGCTCGATGGCTCCATGAAAGTCGCTTTGGCTGAAATTTTTTACCAGTGAAACATATCATTTGCCACAGATGCCCTGCCGCAGCGTCGAGGCTGCGATCCGGGTAAGGCTCGTATTTAAAAAGATTCTGGCCAGTGATAAGTTCAAATACCTGGAGGAAAGCTAGATCAATCGCCTGGCATAGAGAATAGAATAGATAAGAACGTAGGAGACACTCAAAGGTCCAAACGCTGACTCGTTGGTTCCATGGACCAAGCAGGATCGTCTCTGGAGCGCGCAGTGCATATGGGGTTATGTGGTCTGTCGTCCGGTTCCACAGTTTGGGCTACCGGCAAGGACTCAAGAAAGGATGTAGGCATGAAGAGAAGGCGTACATACCGTTCCCAAAGTCAGCAATAAACATGAGGAGGTCATCCAGAGAGCTGGGAAATGGTAGAGGCTGCGAAACCGCGGTCTGCATGGTGCCTTCCCATGTTTGCTCGGGAATATTAAGGCGAGGGGGGGTCCCGTGCCAGCAGAGATGGTACGTCCAAGCTGAAATCAACGTCAAATATAATGTTGTCTGACTTCAGATCAGTATGCGCAACACCTAAGCTCTGAACCTGTACCAGGCCCTGCAATACATGGCGGAGAACATGTTTCGCCAATGGAAGAGGAAGACAGCGTTTTCTGGAGTAAAAACCTTGCATCAGGGGTTCGACATCTCCTCCCATCAAATCGGTGACGATACATAAGTGTTCGCCGTCTGTTGTCACTTTTCCGGGCATGACGAAGTTGTCGAATAGGTTAAGACATCGGGAAGGCCATGCGGTAGGCACCAAGTAGCTGGAGCACTCTGAGCTCGCGCGAAATACCAATATTGACGTTTCAGTGGCGTATCCTTTCAAGGCTTTAATAGAAACACATTTGCTTTCACTGGCGGAAGGTTAGGTAAGTGAAAGAAGACGAACGTTGACGAGCGGTCGCGTGCAAGCCATACACTCAAATTCAAGCCCCATCCTAGCTTGCGCAATATTTCATAGCGGGAATTTGGACCCAGAAGGTCGCCAACGACTATCCCAGGGTAGCCATACGATTGCTGTTGAGTAAGACCCAGGGGTTCTTCAATAAATTCCAGGTCAACCGCGGTGTTCCCTTTGGCATCCACCGAAAGATGCTTGTTATTGGCTACTGGTGGCGAACCGTTCATGGTGAGCGAGAACTGGCATATCGTGTTGAATGGTAAGATCGTAGGGACGCTAACATGGGCATATAAAGATGGCAAACACGCCCAAGTCCCAATTAGGAAGTAGTAACGTCATTGCTAGTCGGATTTCCCCTTGTCGAGCATTTTGGGGCATTATCACCGTGGTTATCAGCTGCGCTCGTGCTTTCAACGTCCCAGCTTGGGTTTCTTCATCAGGGCACTTTATTGAAATCAGATTCTGGGAATAACCTCTTCATATATAAGATTCGTCGTTGGTGAGAAGGCAGATTTAGTACTGTACTCAAGGGCCCACGTCAGGGAGTAACTGCAATTAGATTTTGACGGATCTACCGCCAAAAATGTTGTCACCCAGACAAGAACAGAATGCAGCGCAGCACCAAATGGAAGCACAATAGGGAATTATCGAGTACCAAGCGGAATTAGAATCACATACCGCGCAATGATGAATTATTATGATGATGATGATATACCTACTTTGAAACCAGTACAGTTGCGTATTATTGCCCGCAGCAGAGACATGCCTTCTCCCAACAAGGGAGCTAATTCATTCTTCATGCGTGCGATCCTGGTCTGTTCTGGCACTACCTCAGCTGTCAGAACTATGGAGCAGAATCGATGCAGGAGCGTCGTCTTCTCTATGACTATCAATAGTTAAAAGAAAGTGAATCGGAGTGTCCGGAAACAGTAGTATAAGATTAAAGAAACACTCGCTAACTATCTGACCAAGGTCACAAACTACGGGATTCAACTACAATATTGCATTTATTTCCAGGAGTTATTATCGTCCAGCCAATGACTTGACCTGGATCTTCCACCTTGATCGCTCGCTTATTGCGCTCGAGCTTGATCTTCTTCAAGCTCCTGCTGGCACTGCGATCGAAGCATTATCACGGCGCCATCTTTGCCCTAAAAAACCTGCGGTTTAGCCTGTTTAGAATGGCAAATATACCTCTGATGCTGACCTTGAGAACATCGATGTCCTCTTCTACGTCACAGATGTCAATGATATCGGGCACGATAGCTGACCGCGACACTGGCGTGGGGAGAGTGGCGCGATGCCGTTCGCTTGCAGTACACCTGGTCACGTGTGTGAACATCGAACAGGGAATGATAGAGCCACAACAACATACCTAACGGTCTGCAGATTTATAAGTAAATATGACAACAGGGAGACCGATAGTAGTTCATCTGTACTACATCCATGAGGATCCCGTTTTAGGGTTAGCTACAGGAGCTGCAAACTGGACGGCGTCGTTGAAAATTCCCGTGAGCTTGAAATGCTCTTGGTCAGCTCCTTTCTTTTCCCTCTTGTAGATTTGCCGCTGCTTCGGGGCTGGAAGTATACCGGGGTACCCTTCTTCTTTTCTTCTATGTGGCATTTTGATGTCTCGACGCGTACTTCGCCAAAGTTCTGGGTCGATTGGACTAGTAAATCGTCATCGTCTGCATGTTCAATAACCATCATTCTTTCCCCTGTTTGATATACGGCACCTGAGAGCTTGATATTCGAAAACACAAACAGTAATCAGGAGGTCTCAGAGACTGCGATCCCATCAGTGAAACCATTGTTATTATGGTCCTTCTGTTCGATACCATAGTAGCCATGTTTTCCGTCGACACGCGCAATGCATTTTGGTAGGGAAGGCAAAATCATTGATCTTCCAGCGAATTTTGAAGGTCTGGTACGACACCGGGTCCTGAGACGCATGGAAGAGCTCAAATCAAGGGTTCCTACCTTGTTTGCTTCCGATGGAATTCAGCAGGTGACCAATGGCCATACCTGGCGTAACCTCGTCGTGATATGCCTTTCAATGGTGGCCCAAGCAGAGAAAGGTCAGCATGTCGGGGCAACTGAGATTTGAACTCGAGTATTGCGAGTAGCAACAAATTAGTGGACTTGGTCGTAGTAATTAGTTAAGAGTTGGTGACAATGCTTGGCTACGCCTTCCCAATCATTTTCAAATTCCGCCACCATGTCCTCTATCCACGATACATTCCGGCTCGTTGATTGTTACCATATTGTACTGCAACTTAAATGCTGTGAGCAGCTGCTGCTGCCTCCCGACATTCTACCGTGAGTACCTGCATTTGCTATGTCATGTTTTCTTGCTCTGACACTACTGTATTAGCTTTTATCTTCGAGGAGGCACTCGGGCATGAAATGGAAAGAAGTAACAATGATAAGGTTTGTTTTAATCCACACCTCGTGTCCCTTCAAGAGCATTCTCTGACTTGTCTTGCAGGCAACAAAATCGCATGTCTGGCCACTGCCACTCATTGCGGCGACCATCTATTCGTGGTTTATGCGCAGGTTCATTCCCACTGTCAAGTTCACATTTTACTACCTTTTCACGACCGAGCGATCCAATGACTCTCACAGAGTTCGCCTCTTTCGGTTTGGCATACCCATTGTTATGAAAACGACGCCACGGACGGTCAGCACCGAGGCGGACGCCCTACGATTCTTGAATGCGACATACTCTGGCCTGCCAATACCCCGGCTCCTAGATTCCTTCGTGGTCGGTGAAACCACGTATACCATTATGACCAAGCTGCCAGGGCACAATTTGTTGGACCGTTCCCTACCCTCAGACCAGTTGGAAGAGGTGGCTACACAAGTCCTGGATTTCTTGCATCGCCTGTGGCAGATTGAGCAACCAGACAACTGCAAAGGGCAAGTTATGCGTAGCGCCAGTGGCCATGGGCTTCCCAACCCCATGACTCTCCATTCCAACCTCAGCAATACATTTCCTTCGACACTGCATTGCTACGCTCTCATGAACTTCAAAGACCTGAATCATTTCGTTGCGGACACGGCTCCTTCCACTCTTGAGCGCCTCGCAAATGACCAGGTGTGCTGGGTACATACTGATTTGCGGCTCCAAAACATATTGGTACAGGACGGCCGACTGAGTGGGATCGTTGATTGGGAGGATTCGGGATGGCTACCCCGCCACTGGCAGCTGCATATGTTCCGTAACGTATATATGCATGGCGTTACATTCGAATGGTGGAACTTGTGGAAGAAGGAGCGGATGCGTTTTGATGAAGCGGTGGAGGCGGTATACGAACTGTCTACTGGTCTGATCACATATCCATTGTGATGCAAATTTATTTCCTAATAGATGGTAAATCGAGAATCGGCGTAACGTACTCGTTATAATGACAGAACAGGAGGGTGATATTGATGGACGAGAGACTGATAGAAAAGGGTCAGAAAATTATTGTCAGCCTGGGTACTCATTGTCTTGATCTTCGTTTCCACCAAACTAATAAACTCGGTCCGATTCTCTTTGCGCCCAGGGAAGCTTCCCTTGTCGTACAAACCCATCAGCACCTGCAGGATCCAAGTCCGGCAAGTCATGTTATGTGAGCGATTCTCGTCAACTGTGGCGTAACTCGTGAAGACGCTACGACAGATGTCGATAAAGTCGGGGCATGGCACGTATCCCTCCAACTTGTAGTACCCCAATACTGCGCTGTTCCCGGTACGCGTGGCTGGCGTTACTGTCTGGGAGCCGTACGTTTCTGCGTACGGCCGACCGGAGACCTGGTACCAGTGATGGCGAACTGCTCTGGAGTTGGCGTCGGTGATGATGATGGCCCAATGAAAGGCGCCAGTGGCGAGTTGTACGGTACAGACGTATAGCGAATCGGGGTCGAGGGGGACGTGCTGGTGCATCCTACCAGCGGATAGCGAATTAGGCGCCATGCAGCGAAACGAGTGATGAGATGGAAGAATCGCAGGGGTAAATACGTCTGTTGGATACCGTTGGATAAGAAATCGAGGACATCGTTCGCGAGTACTCACAACACTGTTGGCCAAAGATCCTCTCAATCCGAGTTGTTCATCCAGCCCTCGTTACTGCAGTCCTTTATCGTCAGAATTAGCCAGACGAAACGATGAAAGGAAGAAAGGAAAGAAAAGCGTACGTGAGAGTCGATAGTAGGTATCGGAGTGCAAAATGGAATCATCATGGAGCAAGAAGCGTGGCTTGGGCGTGGTGTTGTTTGACAATAGCCCCTAATCACTCATATTTTGATTTTCAAATTTCTATAATGTCTTCTCTCCCTCACGTTTGTTGTTGCAAGAAAATACTCCACCCTCTGCAGATTTCTATTCCGAAACTGCCAGCCTTTATTGAAGGGCGGCACGGTACTTTTCTGACGTCAAAGCAGATTTTCCATCAGATCCTCAGGCGAGTAATTTATTGCATGCTCTCAATCACCGGCTCCGACTGACCCCAGCATTTGTTCTGGATTCATCTGTAGCGCGTGACCTGCATGAAAGGAAGAAAAGAATTCTCTGCATGGCCTAGCCTAACAGTCCTTTGTCTATAAGTATTGCTGCTTCGCGAAGAGCGGCTCATCCTTCGCTGGCCTTCTCCGAGTCCATCATAGAATCGACGTCATATTCCATATGCACTTCGGCTGATAAGAACCCTCGGAGATCGGAACGCGCTCCCAATTTCTGCCTTATCAGTGTTTGAAATGGTCAACTCAGTTTGCTTCAATTACAAGTCGTTGATGATCCTTCTTGGAAGTAACGGCAACCAGATATATCCCGTCATCTCTTGCCACATGCTAGCGTCGAGGCCCGAGTCGTGTCTGTCAATCAAAGCGCCACCTTTCGACATGGACCACTAGGGCTATATTTGTGGGCACATTTCCTTAACTTTACTACAACTTCGCTTCTCTTGACAGGATATATTCATGCGAGCCTGGCCATTTTCTCATTGCCATGGACACCACCGTTCTGACACTAAAGTGCTGTCTGCTACAGGCTCATGACCTCGCCCCGATACTGTTTATACTGTAATCGTTGCGGCAACGAGTTCGTGTCATGTAGATTGTTGATTTATAATACAAGTGTATCCAGTACAGATGAGATTGTATATAGTACATAGTCCTTTTTAAGTGTCCCTTAGGAGTCCTTTACGCCTCCTTCAACGCCGTCTTCACAAAAAGTGTCGAAAACAAAAACTGCGACAACTGCTCGTCATGTAGCGGTAGATGTCTCCATCCTCGCCCAAGTCTCCCCAGCGAAACACAATACCTCGCAACCGCCTTCTCGCTTTCCCCATCATCGCGCACCACAAAATGCACAAATATCAAATCGAGCATGCCTTCGCCCCCAATGCAGTCAAACGACAAAGACAGATCATGATTCCACACCGGATTAAAACCGTTGTTTTTGACCACGCCCGTTCTTTCCGAAATTTTCTTGTCTTGAGTTTTGCCAGCCTTCAGGACCTCACCCGTTGCCTCGAAGGGTGAATGGGACCAATCAGGCACGTGCAGAGATACCTCCACGTATGGGTCAATCACTGATTTTTCGACGACCTCTTGTCCGGAGCTATTTTTTGGAAGAGGAAGTTGCTGTGCAGATACGATCTAGGGTATTGATTCGGTAAGCGGGTGACTTGGTGAGACGTAGGTAGAGCGCTATACCTTGACTTCAAATGTGTACCTGGTTTTTTTCTCCAACAAGGATTCACCTCCAGGTCTCAAAGCCTCCGGTTTGAGTACGTAGCCGCACCGCCCATTTCGCTGGTACATGGCTTGATTGATCATGTACCCTGAGTCTAATTGACACAAATTAATATCACTGTATCCACAGTATGAGATACAGTAGGCCTACCGAACGTCTGCCAGTTGATGGCCACCAGCTGCGCACCTACAGCCCAGTACTTTACTGGCTCATAATTTGTCGAATTCACCCTCGTTCCCTTCGGGTATATCCTCACCATATGACCTTGCGTATGTCGCACCAGGGCTCTGGGCTCTGTTCTGTTCGCTCGTGATTCGGAGAGAGAAAATATGTGCTCGGGCGCATATGTCTCCGTCGCCGAAAGTCCCCTACACTTGACGCCGACAGTATATACTAGTAGGGAAACCAGTTTCAATGACATCAGCGGTTTGTTCTTGGGCTGTGACTTTTTGACGCGCCGCCAGCGGGATTTGAGGCTGCTAAGCATACTGGAGTCCGTACCGGACGAAGACGAAGATGAAGTCCAGGAGTCCTCGGCTTCAGCTGTAGCACGAGCTTCCTCAGCTTTTCGGGCTTTTTCAGCTGCTATTTCAGCTGCAAGATAAAGATTCTTGGCCTGTTTTTGCTTAATCATTGGACTGTAATATAGCCGCGAAACCTTACCTTCAGTAAAATCTTCCCTTTCAATTCCTCCGGGCTTGGTAGATGATTCACAGGCGGCCTTCCTTCCACCGGCGCCCGTATCATTGAATCACCAAAAACGGCTGTCATGATTTCTACGATCTTGTTCTGTTGCTGAACTCCACAGTGAACTTCGGCAGATATGATGATAGCATACGGTGATGTGACGAAGGCATACTTAGCAATAGCCTCACATACGGCGCGTACAGTTACTTCGGAGGTTAATGTTTTGCCATGATAAACCACTGGCTCTCCATCTTCACCATCGTAGATATCCACTGAGAGGGCGTTCAAATTAGAACACCTCTAACGCACAAGAAAGAAGAATCAATACTCACGCTCAACGCTGCGGCAGCTGTGTAGAAGTGCGCGGATGTATCCTTCAATGGTGCTTACTCCAACAAGCTGATGACCCACAAGGTAAGTATTGTGGGAGGAAGATATGAAGTATTCCGGCATTGGGCGAGTCATATCTTGCCAAACAGGATCATGTAGTTCGGAAAACGGACTATTGTCATTAGAAAAGAGAAATGATGTGAAAGAATTCAAGCTCATGATCTCAGAGTTGGGTGAATATCTGGAAAATATGGCTGGAGCGTCGGCAGTAGACTGACAAAAAAGTCAATGGAGGATCAGCTTAGAAAATGTCATTTACTTTTTGGGTTTCGTGGAGAAACGTTGTGAACGCAGGCAGATCGAGTTTTCCTAGAACTTTGTGAATCGCTTCAATGTCGGGCCGTTTCTTGAGCAACTTGACGAATCGCTTGAAAGCGTCAAAGTCGAGGGAACCGCTCTTCTGAGTGTCGGATTCCTGCGATGATCATCAATTAAATGGCCGGCCCTCAGTCAATGACTACACACCTCGAATAACTTTCTCAGTTCCGCTTGAGATGAGTTTACATTCAACCTCTTGCACAAACTCTCAATTTCTGCAAACTCGAGTCGCTGATCACCCTGGCGATCCGCTCCTTTCCAATACTGCTTCTCCCACACGGTATCTCGTATTTCAATGTTTCCCAAGCCGGTCATCAAGCCCTGCCTGATTGCATGGAGCTTCTTGAGAGTCTTTAGCCAATCATTGAAGATCTCAGTGGTGTCGGCAACGATGTGGATAGTCTTGTAGCTGCCCTCAAGGATGTAAATAATAGTTATCCATCGATCCTCCATCGCTTGCGATAATTTGAATTGTGAACGATAATATCGAGACTCTGGTCCTGAGCGGATCTCCTTGATCGCTTCAATGGGAACTGTATGAAACTGTAACAGGCTCGTAGTAAGAGTCAAAACAGCAAGGCGTACTGATACCACTCTTCTTCGATTCGTAGCAGATTTGCCCCTCATCTGGATCTACACGAAAGAGTGCCCTTTTCTCCTTCTTCGCTGATACCTTGAGCATGATGATGCCCTGCAGCAAGGCCGGAGGCACGCTCGTGTCTGGTACAGCTGATACATGACTTAGAGACTGGCTTGAAGATTGCTGAGACATCGTCAAATCAGTTTTCTTTGAGTATCGGAGGTGTAAATGGAAATGGGGAAAATGGTGGGTCAAAGGCATCGCCAAGCATTTCCGATTTAGTTCGGTCGTTGCCCAAAAGCAAAGCACGTGGTTGTCAACGCGTGACGTCATAGTGCAATTAGTATCTCAATCTTAATTTTGTGAAGTCGGACGCAGTGCACATTGATGACACAACAGAAATTTTATACCGGGGCCCTTCACCTTGTCTAGTCTCCCGTAACAGGCACGGAGTACAGCTATGCGACATGGCTGCTCTAGAAGCCCTATGAGCGTGCAGTTCGCCGTCGCTGCCAATGTAGGTCGCTATGTACTTGAAACTTGACAATGACGCCTAATTCAGGAACCTTGTGCCTTGCTTGGCCTCGAAAATTAAGGCCGTGTCTTCGCAAGGTTCCTTGCATTTTGCCACGCGGGTGCAAATCAGGAACCCAATGTACTAGAGGACCACAGCCAGTACGTTGACCGGGCGTCATCCTTACCACTCCAAACGGAAAACTTACATCAACAATTTCAACAGTCCAAGCTTTGAATTAGGGAGGGGGCTAGCTTGAAACATACAGACAATGGGATATTACGTGCATGGTGCGCTATACCTCGGAATTATCGTCGGAAAGTTATTCATTTTCTCATGGTGACGATAATGGCGCCAGCGGCGACCTGATTACCGGATCACACCGCAATGAGAGTTGTGACCACTACGAGAATAGAATCGATGGTACGTCGAGGCAAACTTCCGAACCTTCACCTTTCAGAGACGGGCATCAGAGCGCTTCGACGACAGCTTTGCCGCCTGAGAAACGGAAATTTCTCTGATACAGAATCCGCGAATCTGCGTGTGCATACCCTGGGTTGTTTCGCTGAAATGCCTCAGTCAGAACCTTGGTATGTACCTTTTCATTTGTGCGAGATAGCGCGGCACCTTGGTTTCTTTTTCTGGTAGTGCCTGGTATCTGGTAGGAGCAATCTAGGGAACGACTTCCGCAAGAATATTCGGCTTGCAAAGTCAAGGGTTGCGCTCTTTCGCCACTCCGTAGGCGGAGGGTCGAAACTTTGTGAGTAACCTCAAGCTGTCGCTCGGTCGTCAATGTCAAACAGGTTATTCTTCAGTGCTCATAAATTGACGAAAAGAAGGTACTCCTTGAAACCCCAGTACATTTTACCGGGAGTGACCTCTTGAGGTCGCAAAACTGATCAGGTCATTCGGTATAAAAACATTCAACTCGGAGCCGATACTTGGGTCATGTGGAATGGAAAGATGGCAAAATTGGTGCGCAGCAGCTCTCTCGGGGTATGGAAGGGGTGCAGGTTGTCAGGTGTCAAGGCCGAACAAATGGTCCGGATGTTGAACGAATAAAACTGCCCAATAAACAACATGCTTGGTATCATGACAGTAGACCAGCCATGAGCTTCGGATATTATTACACTTGATAACAATTGATGGACGGGACCCTGTGGTAGTGCGCTCATCATTACATTTTGCATCCGAAGAGGTGTAACCACGATAATTTTTCATGACATTCCAAGAAAAGTCCCCCAGGGTACAGGTGTCTTGTAATAGATATTAGGGTGTGCCTCTGCGCAAGCTATAAAGGAGGCACCGAGGTCCATTACCACAATCTTCAAGTCCTATAACAATGTACTCAGTCGTCGCTCTTCTACTTTTGCCTTCTCTTGTGACTGGAGTTGAGTTAGTCATCTCACCTTCTTGCGGAACTCTGTACAGCGAAGTGGGCGACCTCAATTCCGGCCTCGGCTCGCTGAGCTCATATTCTACAATCATGGCTTTTGGGGTAGGTCAATTCGATATTCCTCCTGCTCAACGGTTTGATATTTACCTTGGCTATCACAGGACGGATATACTGCACCACAAAAAACAAAAAAAGGTTATGAACATTTAGATGGTATATAAATGGATATAAACGAACTGATTTGATTGTAAACTGGCTATAAACCCCATATAAACCCATATAAACCCTATATAATCAAATCAGTTCGTTTATATTCATTTATATACCATCTAAACGTTCATAACCTTTTTTCACTTTTTGTGGTGCGACGGTGGAAAACAAGACGGTACAACACTTGCTGAAGCTGTACAGGAGGACACTCTGGATCCCAAGGCCGGTGGACGAATGTCCAATGGTCCTGTCTGGGTAGAGTATGTGGCTTCCGATATCAATGCAACTGTCAAGGATTATGCGGTGGGCCTTCTCTTCAATGTATCTGTATCTGCAACTCATGTTGATCAAACCCAGGTTACGAAATCAGTAGTCGATGATACACAATATCCTACTTTCAAGTTGACTCTGGATGAGAGAGATTTCCTGTATCAAGGTTGAATGTTCTTTTCCTCGGATATGAGCACTTACACAATGACCTTGTAACAGGAAACCTAGTCATTTCCTCTACAGATAAGCCCGACAACAATACTACATTGTTCATCGTCTTCCATGGCATGGAGTGAGTCATTTAACACAACGATAAGCCGACGATGCTTTACCGATACGTTCCAGGGACTTCCTTCGCGCTGACGGTATGATCGCGTTTTAACCGCTGTTCAACCATACCTTTAACTAGCAACCTAGCCTCAGACTTCCCAACCACGGCAAGTAATATTTTATACGAGCTGATAAAGCTCGCGGACTCCCCATTGTACGCCAAGAATATCTTAGTAGTCGACAATTATGGTCGGGGCAACGTAACGGATGAAGGCGAAATCTATAAACAAGATCTCTTCGACGGCATCGGTACTTTCACCAAGAAGTTCACGGATGTGAATGTTGGCTTCATTAACTTTGAAAATCTCTGGACTGCAGTCCTCGGTACGGACCCGGGGTACGAGGCATTTGGGTATACAAGCTCGGGTGCCTGCACTGTCAACGAAACCACAACTGTGGGTCAATGCAGTGATCCCGAAACTACGTTCTATTACATTCCACAGTAAGAATTTTCCCTAAGAATTCAGGAACTGAAATTGGGCTCACATGCTCTACCATAGATATCCATCTACCGTGACTCATCGTCTGATGGCCGACTACATGAAGGCAGTCTTCGAGACGTGCATTTGAGGCGGAAAAGCCGACACAGGCGATGTACCTATGCGCTTTCCTGGATCGGCAATTAAGCGGTTCCCGAAGATATGATACCAAGTACTTATCGTACTTTCTTAAAAGGATTAATACACATGGTCCGTGGATTGCCGAAATTAAACGAACCTTCAGGATACCGGTTGCCCATGTGTTTCATATGTACCCGGAGTTGAAGCGGCTCAGGAGGCTCGAGACTCACAATCCGCTCACAAGCTGTCGAGCTGAAAGAAGGTTTCAGGCGAAGTTGAAATTATCGATCGCGGCCCGCAACGGCCCGCTACCGAGGTATTCCATTATTCCAATTCGAAGACCTTCTCTTTTCCTCGAGGGTTCCCTGTCTCGTTGATGTCACGACTGTCTTTACTTCTGAAAGGCATCCGCCCGCCACAGATGTAAAATCTGATCTTTAATTGTGGTGGTGGTCACGATCGTATCATCAATACTAAGCTGTTCTAAGATGGTTCTTAGTGTCGCAGGAAGAACCCCGAGACCGGTTTAACAATTTCAACCTCGATGAACGGGGCTTTTTGTTGCGGAGGCTATACTCTGAACTAGTACAGGACCATACGTATGGCCAATCAGAACTTCACCGTTCGCCGCAATTTTCTCGGGTCCTTAGGCAAGGCTGGTCTTGTGTGGCGCCGAGTTATTTGGTCATGTATAGGGCCTTTCTGTTTCTGATATCCTCATAGACAATCACCCCGATCTTGTCTTATCGATCTTGTATTGATCATGGTCAAGTCTTGTCGTTTTGTGTTCCTGCAAACGTTTCATCACGGTTCGTCTGTCCGAGCTTCGGTCGATGAGAATTGGGATCGATGTATGGAAGGGATCATCGAACGTCTATCACCTTCTGAGTGCAGGGAACTTATTTCATTATGATTCCGAGATTCTGCAGCTACTGTCGCTGATCAACGGACCCGCAGATAGATGGCTCGCACTGAGATCTTGTGCGCTCGACTGACAAGTGGTTATATTTTACAATGTTCCTACATCTTTCATTGGCTAGTAGTCTTCATTTTCTTATTTTTTTTAAGCTAACATTTTTTACATATGTGTACTGACTTCATGTGTCGGTGCTACCGAGTCAGAATATTCTGTAAATTCTCGTTGACTGGTATACCTTTCTTCTCTCAGTACGAGCATTCTTCTTCATCAGTGACTCAGAGTGCAGACCGCGAATTTGCGAATCCAACTCAGGTCGATAAGTCTCAGCTAGTCTTGTACCTTCCTCTTCGGTTATGACCAGGTTCTGACTAAGTAGCGCGCTGCAGTACTTTACGTTTGCTGTAATCAACGCTTGGCAAATCTTATTGAGCAATCAAACTTATACCTAAAGGCTTATCCATCCATTCTGATCTTCGCATCATCACTCGGTAGGGTACAACTTTGTATATACATGCCCTCTGACATTCTGACCACTATCACTCTTGATTCCCCTCCTCCTAATAAAGTGTTCCTAGAGACCTGCAGCTGTAGGTGCGTCGCTTACATAAATTGATAGCACCAACGGCTTTGATATCTAACCTTGGTCTCCGCCGGATTATGGCTGTAAATCTTCTGTTCGTGCGTCAGCTAGGCGTTCATATCTCCACTAGCTCCTTCAGATTTGGCGCTCACAGCGCCCATGCCGGCATTTACGCACGCGGACAACGATACATTCGACGTAAGAAATGTACAGGTACCAGAAGGTCCCAGGCGGTCGGGCCGGGACGTATGATCCATCGTCCTTGCAGGGTCGCGAAATAAAGTCAAAGCTGATTTGCTGTGTGATGCTTTGACGAGTCA
The DNA here is from genome assembly GCA_030435615.1 of Armillaria luteobubalina. Classification (NCBI taxonomy): domain Eukaryota; kingdom Fungi; phylum Basidiomycota; class Agaricomycetes; order Agaricales; family Physalacriaceae; genus Armillaria; species Armillaria luteobubalina. Next base: position 58,940 of record JAUEPU010000115.1, read on the forward strand.
ACTGCGCCATCTAGGTACCACGCAACTGTGGAAAGGACGTCGAACTATGAAGAAAGCGTGGATGTATATATTCGGGAAGTTCTGTATATCTTGTCCGGTTCCGTGAGATTCTTATGGAAGGCCCGTGTTTCTGAAACTGCAGTGTGTGAAGAGACAGGTGCTTTGAGACGAGTCTGAGTACAGTTCCGGTTATACTTGAATCCCAATGAGTTGCAGTAGCATATCACATCCAGAAAGCGAATAGGAGAAGTGCATGCGCAGTGCTCCAAGAATGGTTCCCCGATTTCGACTTCAAAGCTCATTTTTTCGTCATCGGCCCAGTCGGACAAGGACGAGAACGGGCCGACGATGAGCAGAGTGTAGAACGTGGCGCAGCTGGCGGCAAGTAGATGATCAAGGATGAGCCTGCGGCCAAGATTTGGTTCCGCGACGGTATTTGTATTTTACCAGGCATTTTTTGGATGTATCAGGACGAAGTCTTGGATATGGGGTTAATGAGTTGCGTGGGGGTGGAGATAGAGCAGCATGGTATTATCGATCTATTAATTCCCGTAGGTTGTATCGCTGTACTTTATTAATCAAGGTAAGATACGGAGAAATGATTGCGATAATAGAATTCACAGACTGACCAGTCGTGGCAAAAGCCTTGCTCTCTGTGCTGACAGCGTTGAGTATTTGGGAGCCAAGGATCGTGCTTGTCCCTGGAGAACAGTTTTTTGTTGGCCAATTCATAAGTGCGAACTCACGGTCCTTGTTTTACACGCCTTGTACGGTTGCTGCCGGGTACCTATCAGCCGTAAAAGCATGCCGGCTTGACAGAACCAAGTAACGTGTAGTGTGATCGCTTGGTGATTGCCTGAGGTTACGGCGAGAGCGCTGATATACAGGTGATACAGGTCCACGTTGGGTGTCGGAATCCCATGCAATAATTGCCCATGTCGCTGTCTGTCGATTTCACGTCGGTTACATATGGTCTTGAGATTATTGTGAACGATGAAGCTAAGGGAAGCAAGGCGGGCTATTATGTATGAACTATTGCACCATCCGGTAACTTTTTCAGATCCGTTACCGAGGGACCGCGGATGGCGGCAGAGCGCTAGCAAGGAAGGGGTAAAAGCTCGGTTTTCATTGATCTGCGGCATGGACTCGATTTAAACTCCTGGGCGGTCCTTATCCTATTCAATAAGGGTATCAATAAGTAGGCTTTTATGAAAACGACGGGCATAATCGTATGACCTGTTGCTGGCCCTCTTCGTGCGACGTACATATGCACGGTCGGCTGACTGGCCGGTGCAATATTAATCATTCATGTTGTCGGTCAAATGACCAGCTCTGGCTGGTGGGTGGCGGCAATGAGTCGTGGAGAAGACGTGTGGGCCAGCGTTGGATATCCTTAGCTCTACAACTGACACTTGACTGCTTTTGTAGTATTTCCCGGACTGAAAACGTTGAATAGGCTATTTACCCCGCATCGTTTCCCCGGGTTACAGCATGGAGGGCACAAGTGAGCGCTTCCCCGCATTGCCTCGGTGCTGAGAAGAGATCCGATCAGCGAGCGGTTCTACGACATGTAACAGCCTGTAACAGGTGCGTAAAACGGTGTAATGGGGGGATCATGGGACGCCACAGAGAACAACATCAAAGGTAATCATATATGGAACAAGACGGGCGTCTCAGTGAGACGAACCATTCAGAGACATGCAACCATAGAAGAATATTGCAGACTTGAATCTGGAACAATAAATCCAGGACAGTTCCAGGATAATTCAAGAAGAATATTCGGGTCTGTCGAACCTTGTTGAGAATTTGTCTCGAATATCCCGAATTACAGTGCACCTGTTGCTGTAATTGCCTTGTGACCCTCCAAGGACGGTCTGTCAATACGGAGGGACCCGTGCGGCGCGCCTGCGGAAGATACCGATCAGTCCAAGCCAGTCACGGGTACACGGACACTTCGGAAATATAGTGCACGTGATCGGAACCAATGCTGGGAGATCTCCGGCCCGTGAATCTCTTTTTTGGTGGCCTCAAACCCAAGTTGCTCGCTGTCGACCACCATCTCCAGGGCAGAGCGAGCCATCCCCTACCCCATGCTTCTCGCGCTCCCCAACCCTGTTCTCGCCGTTGCTACCGACGTGCTCAGAGATCTTGATGGCGATGAGGCTCTAACAAGTCTTTGGTTCCGTGAGTTTTCGTGTTATCGTCAGGGCACACTGATGAGCTGACTGGTTTCAACAATTCAGTGTTTACGAAATGTAAAAGTTCTCTGCACGATGGCAGACGGCTTGAAAACATATCTTGGCGACTATGGCATCGAGAAATGGCTGAGACGCAGACCTACCGCCCACTCACACCGGCATCGCCCACCACAGATGCCACCAGATGCTCACCGTTCAATTCCCACCCGCAGGGTGAGTTCTAGTTCCATGTATGCGAGCAGTCTTGTTGACTGTCTCGTTTTCTCTTAGCGGGCGAGAGAGTCGTCAAGGCGCCCAACGACAGAATGTGCATCGGCAAACTGATTGAAGATATTGGGATGTCCCAGCCCATTACTAGCTGTGAAATCAACAGAAGTCAAGGACGAACCAGTAGCAACAAGCAAGGACCCGAAGGCAATACGCTGCGGTCGTCGTTGCCCACGCCGTCGGCGGACACGGTGATAATATCCATAATCCCGGCGTGCGATGCCCCTCAAGCCGAAGGATCGGTCGCGCCAACTTCACCCGCGTCCCGCCGTCCGGCGATTTCATCTCTTCAGACCCCCTCTCCTTGTGCTACATCGTTTCCACGTGTTGTCGTGGTTAACCCGACGCCCAACCCTACTCCTCATCCGACGCCACCAGCAACTCCAGTATTGCCGTCTACCATATCAAATATGCCATTACCTAATAGTCTTCCCCAAGCGCCTTCTGCTCCCTCCTCAAAGCCTCCTGTCTCCTCTCGTCCGTCTACAGCGCCATTAGCATCTCGCCAGACTCAATCGATGTCTCTTTACCCCCCAGCACCCACTACCTCCGCCGCGTCCCTCAAACCCTCCGAACGTATGTTCTATGTCGGCACCGGCTCTCCGTCATCTGCTTCTGGCACATCAGATTCTCCGCCTGCATCTGGGTCGGGCTCGTCCAGCTCGCCATCAGCGTCTGCGATGTCTGAGGTGCCGACAGAATCTGTCCTTCGTCCACGGTCGTTATCAAGCGATGGCCGCTCCAGCAGCGAGAGTAGCAGCAGTCATACCGATTTCAGCGATGAGCCTGAGCCAGGTGATGTCCAATCAAGATCATCGTCAGGCGTCAGGCGTCGAATCCAACCCAAGAAGAACTCAAAGTTTTTCGTACACGGCGGCCGACATCACGGCATCGGTCACTGGCCGAATGGACGAAACAATTCTCTGAGTCAGAGCAAGGAGAAGGAGCGCATGGATAGAGAAGAGAGGGAACATTTGGCTCGCGAGAAGGCGGAGTTGGAGACTCAAAGAAGGTTAAGATCGGAACAGGAGGAGAAGACGAGGCTGCAGGCGAGAGAAAGGGAACGGGAAGCTGAGCGGAAGCGTCAGGAAGAAGAGGCGAAAGAGATGCAGCGAGAGAAAGAGACGGAGCGAGAGTTGGAACGAATGAAGGCCCGCGAACTGGCCAAAGAGAGGGAACGTGTTAAACAAGCTGAGCGAGAACGTGAGTTACGTCGCCGAGCCTCCATGGAAACGTTACCCCGCCAACCGCCTATCGATACTGAGATCTTCGACTTCAATGAGGATGCATCGTCCGAATCTTTCTTTCAAGCTTCCGGTTCACAGCCTGATCTCACGCGGACATACTTTGGACTCAGTCGTGCTCTCAGTCCTCCGAAACCGAGTACCTCAAAGGGCAAAGGGAAGGATCATGGACAGCGACACCTTACAAAGTCGGGCACTGATCTGCAAGCTCTGGTCAAGGAGAAAGCAACTGCACGTATGCAAATGCAACGGTTGAAGGGCGCTTTCACACCTCTGAGGAACAGTCCGTCTACGAGTTTCAAAGAACACGACGGAGTCCAGCGTCCGTCACGCAAATCCTCACGCGAAACTTTACCTCAAGCATCTGTTAAGAAGCAGACTCCGCCCAAGCCGCCGAGTGTGAAGGGCAAGGAAAAGGCAAACCCGCAGCAACAGACTGGAGGCGGGCGTCCTATCGTTATCGTCGACGAGTCAGATGAAGAAACTGATTCCGGCGAGGATGGATGGACGTCTTGTGATGATGATAGTGCTGAAGTCGAGGTGGTTACTGTGAGTAATCTCCTTCACGATCCTTCATTCTATTCTCAACATCTCTCAGAGTGAGCGCGACCGTGCGTCACCTCGCCGTAACGTACAACCGACTCAAAATACCCGGCATCCACCTTCTAATACCACTACTAAGCCCCGAAACCCTCGTCGACAACAGCCGCCACCTCCGGATGCCACTAAACTTCAGGATGCGGTGCTAGAAGCAGCGCGGCAGCGCGATATGTTCGTCAAGGTCCCCAGGGGTAGCTATACCAATCTTAATCGAACAAATTCCGGCCTCCTCAGCCAACTTATGAATCCGGATCCTGCACGTTTACCCCACAGCCAATACCGCCGTGTAGAATCTAGTAGCGAACTTGGATCCGGGAGCAGACAGATGGGGAAGGATACAGGACTACAACCGAGCCATAGTGCTGTGGCCTTGCCCGTTTCTGCACAGATCACCGTAGGGAGTGTGCGGGACAACGGAGAGGTCAAGACGAACCCCGTGGGCACGGATCGAACTTCTCCGCCTGGAAATAGCGGATATCGGCGTAAGGGACGGCCGGAGGACGAGGAGATGGAGGATGATTCTGACGGGGAAGATGGCAACACACTGATCGTATCGAACAGTGTCGCGGAGGAGCGCCTCAGAGCCATTTTTGGAAGTAGCCGGGGAGGGGCTGCACTGCCAGGAGTGAAGGAGCACAGAAGCGAACCATCTATCCGACCTCCGGCTTCGTCACCGCCTATACCAACACCCGCCAAGGACCTTCCCACTGTTACCGAACATGCGCCACTGGGATTCCCGTATAATTTGCCTGTCGCTGCTATACCTTCAACTCCGCGGACGACAAGGCAGAACATGCTCAGGACAGAGATGTCCGAGAGTGTTCGGCAGAACCTTTTGTGGTCGCGGTATATCCACAAGCAGAGTGTCCTGGGTCCCCGGAGAAAGAGCAGTCCGTCGCTACCTGATCGCGAGCCTATCGCAACGATTGCTCCCGTCGTGCATCTGACAAAGCGGGTAGACGGACGGCGGTCTGGTGGCGCTGATGCTGAGCGGGAAGCGGTGCGGCGGGAGCTTCAACGGGTCAATCTGACACGGAACAAGAGTTGGGCTGCTGAATATCATCCCACGCAATGGGATTGATAGTCTTGCTCGCCATGATATGTTGCATTGATCGTTGTCCCTTGTATCCTGCTGAAAGTGTTTCTTCTCCTGGGTTTATATTTTTTATATCCCCTGTCGTTTGTGTTTATTTCCCTCAGGGTGGACACTTTCTTCATTAATGATATTCCCAGCTTTCGTTGGCTATATTGGCACCTGGTATTCTACTTTTCTCGTCCTACTGCTTTGTACTTTCCCATTGTGTGTGTATAATAGTGTTGATATGCTTTCGGTAACATCTGATGTACTGTACAATTATTCATTTGGCGTCAATTTGGCATAGTACATGGTAATGGAACATAACAGTTAACTGTAATCATTGGAATTGGTTTATTTCCGAGCCAGCTCTCGTTAACTCTAAATCAATGGCTGGACTCGGACTCGGACTCGGGGACTGGTACTGATGGTGTGAATTCAGTCGCGTATGCTGCGGGACTACTGAATATTTAACCTTCTTCGGAGGTACTGTTTCACAGAGAAGGCTGAGTGCGTGATGATACTTTCCGCATTGACCGGAATGAGTGTTGTGGGGTGTTCAGTAGTTGTTGTACTATTGTGATTGTTGGATGTCGGAAGAATAATTGAGTGGAGGAAACGGGATATATTGTCCGTTGTCGGAGCAACAGGCTGTCGTATGATCTCTCGAAGCGATATTCCATCTTTTTCTTGACGATTCTACACCCTTCTATAGCCGGAAATGAAGATGGAGAGACGTGGAAAAGCAGTAGTCCGCAGCACCGGCGGAGTGCGGGGCTGTGGTCAGAACTGCTGATATTCAGTCCAAACCTTGTAGGACCCCTAGTCATCCAAGTAAGCGTCTGCCGGCTCGATGATGTGTTCCACGGCACCGAGTCAGGAAGCTGAATTCGTTTTCTATTCTAGATCTTCTCGTCAGTTCGGCTTGCATTCATACCACCATGTCGTCCAATGACGATGAATACAATGATCACGACCAGAATCCCAGTTCCAAGAAACGACGCGTCCAGCGGGCTTGTGACATCTGCAGACGGAAAAAGAGTGCGTTATCGGCCTTGATAGAGCCGCCGGCTTCCTGCTGACTGTGTCTTCTTTACAGTTCGATGTAAGGAATTCACTCACCGGAGATCCACTGTCAGCTAAGTTTATCGCAACTTATTCCTAGGCGATGGTGTGCAAATGCCTGAGAACCGATGCTCCAATTGTATCGCGTACAATTTTGATTGCACCTATGTCGAGGCGGCCAAGGCGGGTTCTTCACACAATGCCAATTATTCATGTAGACTGACAACGGATGCAGAAACGAGGACCCCCCAAAGGGTCCGTCACCATCTTCTCGTCGTTTCAGTGGACTCATGTTTGGCAGATATGTCGAGAGCTTGGAGAACCGGCTAGAGAAGATGGACAAACTACTGCACAGGGTGCGTACTGCGAGAATCGCGTTCATATCATATATTCACTGCTCTTTAGCTCATGCCAGAGGCGGATTTCACAAAAGAAGTTGGAGGTGGGTTCGACCGCGAAACCTGGTCCATCGAAAAGTTACCAACATCGCTCGACTCCGGTAACATTCCAGAGCTTATGCGACCCAAAGGTGGTGCCTACCATCCTCGTGACATTGCAACTTCTGCCATCCGAGCGTATAACGAAGTCGACGACAAGTTGCTTGAGGACGATTTCGACCATCTGACACTAGCCGACAATTTGCAGCAAAAGATCGAAGCAGAGTCTGGTGGCTATCGATTTTTCGGCAAGTCTAGCGGTGCTCAACTGATCAAGACTGCGATGGACTTGAAACATGGCCATACTGGCTATATGCAGCGGGACCCTCTCGGTTCAAAGAGATCGGAATTTTGGACAACCCGTCCTTGGGAAAGCGCCGGAAATATTCTCGACGGAAGGTTCCCATCATATTCGTTCCCGGAGGATGACTTGCTCTCGTCCTTGGTCGAATTGTATTTCGCGAATGTCAACATATTCCTGCCCTTGCTTCATCGGCCTACCTTTGAACGCTCAATCAGGGAAAATCTACATATGAAGGATGAGATGTTTGGTGCTGTCCTGCTGCTTGTATGCGCAGTAGCCTCGCGGTATTCAAACGACATGCGTGTTCTTCTCGATGGAGAGGAATCAAGGCATTCAAGCGGATGGAAATGGTTCGACCAAGTGCAACTTGTGCGCAAGTCGCTCCTATCTCCGCCCTCACTATATGATTTGCAATTCTATTGTGTGAGTATCTACGAACGGAGTAATATGATGCCGTACAATGCTCACCTCATCGCGTAGCTGTTTACGGAGTTCCTGCAAGGCTCATCAGCACCCCAAGCGTCCTGGACAATGGTAGGTATCGGTATAAGGCTAGCCCAAGATGTTGGCGCACACCGAAGGAGACGGATCTTTAGTCCTAACACCGTGGAAGATGAATTGTGGAAACGAGCCTTCTGGTGAATGCACTTCTTTGACACGACTCTTGACCGTTCCTGATGCGATTGTCGGTTGTAAAGGGGCCTCGTATGTATGGACCGAATAAGCAGCTCAGCTCTCGGCCGTCCATGCGCAATACAGGATGAAGAGTGCGTTTATGTGATATTGTTTGATGTCTTCTGATTGTTTCATCTAGTATTGACATCGATTTTCCTGCCGAGTGCGACGATGAATATTGGGAGCACCCAGATCCCGACCAGGCGTTCAAACAGCCACCTGGAAAGCCATCATATGTCGCATTCTTTAACTCGTTTTTGAAGCTCAACCAGCTTCTCTCCTTTTGCCTGCGTACAATCGTGAGTTAACATTGAGATCCGCTCACGCCCCTCCAAGCTAATTTCCCGATGCAGTATTCGATCAATAAATCCAAAATTCTACTTGGTTTCGTTGGTCAACAGTGGGAGCAACACATTGTTGCGGAGTTGGATTCTGCACTCAACAAATGGGTTGACTCGATACCAGACCATCGTATGAGCTTTACTTTATCAAGGTTCCTCTGCTTACCTTCACGGATAGTACGATGGGACCCGAATCGCGACAACACCGTGTTCTTTAACCAATCCGCTTACCTGTACATCGCCTACTATCACTTGCAAATACTCATACATAGACCCTTTATTCCTACCCCTCGTAATCCTTCTCCTCTGTTGTTCCCTTCTCTTGCCATTTGCACAAATGCCGCACGTTCGTGCTCACACGTTGTTGATATCCAAAGTCGCAAAGGCAGCAAGATCCCCGGCGTCGGAGTGAGCAGAACTCTGGTCTCTCTGGTTCTAGCATATCTGATATTTGATCATTGCGTAGATACCAGTCTTCACGGCCGGCATCGTTCTCCTCTTCAACATATGGGGAGGGAAACGGTCCGGCCTTTCTATTGACCCTAATAGGGAGATGGGTGACGTACACAAGTGTATGAAAGTCCTTCGGAGTATGGAATCGTCGTACGTACCGTTCCTCCGTTCGAGCCTTCAGTAAACTGAAGCTGCCGCGGGAACAGATGGCACTTCGCAGGCCGTTTATGGTGAGTGTGGCAGTCTCGTGAGTATCGATGGCGCTTATTCATCTGCTAAAAGGGACATCCTATACGAGCTGGCTTCGGTCGGAGACTTACCGCTCCCCAAAGCAAGCCCCACTCCAACAAATAAACGGGAACGTGACTCTGATAACCCGCGATCTGTCACTCCGGCGGGTGGGAGCCCCTCAAGCGGAGTTATAGATGTTCCAGTGACCCGTGCCATCGTTGGAAGTCGGCGGATTTCGAATAAAGAATCAGTGTCTCGAAAATCTTCAAAATCCCTATCTTCAGAATCCTCCGCCGCACAATCATCGCCGCTGCCGGCTCCAGTAACATCCTCTTCATCGCAGCAACTATTTTCCCTGCCAATGTACAGCGACGAGCTTGGGCGAATTCCTCTCCATGGCCAAGTCAGTTTTTCGAACCAAGTGCAGACGCCAGACTCCCATGGGTGGTATGCAGGATCGTCGTCGCATGGACCAGTACCATCAGACGGAGGTGGTGTGCAGAGTGATTTTTCATTCATGAGCCAGCCTTTCTATGAGCAGGTTCCGCCTCCCGGGTACACATCCACCCATTATGAGTACGGAAGGAACAGTGACATGCATGAAATGATGCCTATTGCAGATAGCACGCAAATACGACAGCCACCGCCGCAGATTACGGACAGTCGACCTCAAGAATTGTTGGATAATGATACCATTACAATGTGGTCCAACGCACCTAGCGGGTTCGAGTGCGTTCAATTGTTCATTTCTTATTTCTTCTGTTTCTGATGCATTTTTCTTTTCATTCCTTAGATTGGATGATTGGGGTACTTATCTGACTAATGTTAGTGAGATGCACAATCCGCACGGGAACGCAAACGTACCAGGACCAAGATAGTGGCTATAGTGCGACAGGGCATGATTTTCTTAATGGTTGAAATGGAAGTAAATATCAAAATAAACATCACCTGTAGCCTACCACTATTCTTAGACTCTGTATAGCTAATAATACCTACCCTCTGCCCCTCTGTTGTTTGCTCCTATCACACGATGCTGTCCTTGCGTCGTGGTGTCGAAACGCACATTGTAAACGTTTCAGGCAGATACACAGCGGGAAGCCTCGGGAAGCCCGGAAAAAATGGGGCACCCACGGCAAGTTCCGAGAGCTCGTATTTCTGTACTCTCTATTACGCCACGTTCAGTAAAAGTACGACTCCCGGCTGGTCTGTTGACTTCGGGTTTCTGGCCCTTCCAGGACTGAAATGTGTTGATATGTGCCCCCTTTTGCCCTTTGACAAACCTGGTGACCCTGCGCTCTCAATGTGCCTGTCGGCTCTTGCCTCCCGCATTTAAACCACTGTTGCGTTTCACTTTAGCCCTTGATGGGCACAATCTCTTGGCAAGCCCCTTTGGAGAATATCCTCAATGAACAAACAGTAAACGCGACTTCGAAAGCCAACGTGCAGACTTGATGCAAGCCTGGTGGTTCGTGCATCTTGATGGACAATTCGCAGGATCAGCAAGCGATTTGTTTTGAAGATCTTTTCATTCCTTGCGGGGCTAGCCAGGAAGTGGTCTATTTTCATAGCTTGTCAGCTGGGACGTCATCGAAATATTATCGTCAAACCGGTAAAACAAACCCGCTAGGCGCTCATCTCTTGACCTAGTCTTTTCGTCATCCGTCCCACCCGACATTCGCTGCTATAGTTTATAAAGTCGCTCTTTTATCCTCACTCCCTTGCCTTTTGCCCCACCTCTCTCCTCACATTCCATTTCATTCTCACCATGCTAGCCTCTGTCTTCATCACCCTTACGTTGACGGCATTCGCGACTGCTGCTCCTCAGAAGCGCCAGCTTGCACAGGTGGTCAGTAGCTGCACCCAGCCGAACACGGTTGCACTTACTTTTGTAAGTCTTGTCCTCTGTATTGCGCCCCACTCATTAACGTTCTTCTAGGACGATGGTCCTTGGGAATACGCGTAAAAAAAATTCCATCCGCAGTGTCTCGTAATGATGCGCTCATGCCCCGTTGTAGAGAGGTTGTCAGTGATGCTCTCACCTCGAAGGGCGTCAAAGGCACATTCTTCTATAGTGCGTAGCTCTTTCGTTCACCACTTTCACGCGCTCATGCTCTTATTTGTAGACGGAAATAATTGTGGGTGTCCCCTTTATCCCCGGCGCTCACAACTGACGCGCTTTGCAGACGAATGCATCTACGACCAAGCTGAAATTGACCGAGTTAAATACGTGTTCAACGCTGGCCACCAAGTCGCCTCACACACTTGGAGTCACCCCGACCTAACTACCCTGACCTGGGATCAAAGTTCGTCGCTTGATTTATTCTTACACTTGCGTTTTAATTGAAGTCGATTTGAAGTCCACGATCAGATGTGGCGCGTCGAACGTCAGTCTATTTTTGCTTCGGTTTTCAAACGTTCAGGAAGTTGATGTTATCATCGCGTCTACAGAAGCTCTACAGAGAATCGTCGGAGTTGTTCCAGCGTTCATGAGGCCCCGTTCGTATTTCTTACATCCTGCAAAAGGGGGGTACTGACAGTTTATGCAGCGTACGGGAACTATAACGATCTTGTTTTGGAGGCCGCTTACATAAGGGGACAAAAGGTTGTCATATGGGATTTTGAGTGCGCGCATCTAGCGATCGTGTAATGTTTTTTTGACTGACCTGCTTTCCTAGTTCTGGCGACTCTGTCGGCGCCTCCGTCCAGGACAGTGAAAGTACTTACGACAGCACTATCAGCGAACACCCCAGCACGATTCTGGCTTTGAACCATGAGACCTACGGTAAGTCCCATGCCTACCTTTTTTTTCTACGATGGGGATCTGATGGGAACATCACGCAATCTACAGAAACCACTGCGTAAGTTTTTGATCCCAACATGAAGTACGCGAAGTATTCATCAGTGACGAAAAACAGCTATGATGTGCTTCCATACGCCATCGAAAAACTGCAGGCGGCCGGATACAACTTGGTTACGCTTGCTGAGTGCCTCGGCGAGTCGCCGTACCAGAGCGTCGGTAGCCCGGAAGTGAATGATGTAAGTTCTTATTCATTTCTTCCCCACACACTTCTTCTTGAAACAGCCGCTCATAATCTATCCCCCATCCAGGGATCCTGGGGCTGTTAAACAGCTTCGTTGTTTACACGGAACACGGACATGTCATAGTTCTGACTATTCTTTTTGTGGACTCTTTCCTATGCTGTCGGTCCCGTTCGCTGCGGCAGTTTTACTTACAATGACTTTATTCGTTACGCTTTTCGTCCATTCCTGTGGTCATATTATTGTCCATCATCCTTGAAATAAATCATGTGTCGGGTGTCGACTCAACGTTAACCTTGATCCGCGATGTACTCCTCACTTGCTGCTCACGTGATCCTTTCGTGGTTTCCTTGCACAATGCTCTCAGAGTTCTTCTGCTTGGCTTGTTTGGATGGTTATCTAGGCCGAGATCCAGAGTGCTACCTACACAAGACTATCAGTTATTGCTGTGTTGCCGCTGTGACTACAAGTTGTTCGTGGCATGATCGATGATCCGGGAGCGGTGACGTACCTGCTTGGCGCTCACGTGCGCTTGTCGCGACTATCTTCGGAGGTCGGATGCTCGCAACTGGTCCTTCGTTTTGCTTCGGCTGGGTCCGTCTGAAAGCTGAACCGAGAACATCACTCTGTTCGACGGATTGTCGTCTACAAGTATGTCCCAGAAACTATGTAAAAAACCAGCATTGACGCGAATGTTCATGAGCCGAGTGATGGCTATCAACCCTCGAGAACATGCCAGACGCGACCGCCCAAAAGCCACAGCTGACTCTGGGTTCATTACTGTCTTCCCCCAAGGTCCATCTAACAGGCACAAACGGCCACTTTTTCCCTCCAAATGTGCGTCATGTGTGCTCTGAGGCACAGAGTTCGTGCTGAATCTACGTCAGACATCCGATACAGTCACTGGAACGGACATTCATGCCCTTCAGTTCTCATCCTGCCGTATAGCGAATACCTGCAGAAGGTAGCCAATTTTGGGGGATTTACATCGATCTTCCGTTCTACATTTCAAGCATCTAGGACACTGTATGGTTCAATTTAGCAGCTGATCCTTTTAGGTCGATAGAGGATCTCCCATTATCCAAGCGAGGAGAATGCGGCGTTCGCGCAGGATCTCAAAGCCCGGGCGGCACAAGATGTTGCCTGGAAATCGCATATAAAATGCGCGATGTCTGGCCTTTTCTAATCTACCAGGACCTCCTCTTCAAGCATGCTGACTTCTGTACTCTTCTCTGCCTTCCTTTTCGTGCTCGCTGCTGCCGCTCCTGGACCTCAGTCTAAACGACAAGAGGCTCAGGTTGTGTATGGCTGCACGGTGCCCAACACAGTGGCTTTGACTTTTGTACGTTTGTTTGAGGCTGTGGTACCACTGTTGGCTGACGGCTAACTCTTTGCATAGGATGATGGCCCTTGGGTCTACCTGTAAGAACTGCCCGTGAAGCATAAAACGAACAGGAAATCAATTTTACTTTTACAGATACGATGTCAGCAATGCACTCGTAGCCAAGGGTGCCAAAGGCACCTTCTTCTTCAGTACGCGATGGCCAAGCTTTTTTGTTCTTATGCTGATGATTTGCAAACAGACGGGAACAATTGTTAGTCAATGATGATTGATTTTCCGCAGTTAACCTACGTGATCTACAGATGCATGCATTTACGACGCTGATGAACAAAAGCGAGTCAAATACGCGTATGACCACGGGCACCAGATCGCCTCCCATACCTGGAGCCACAAAGATCTGACAACGTTGACCTGGGACCAAAGTACGCGCTTTCTTGTACCGCGGGACGCGTTTCTCACGTACATTTTTTGTAGTTCATGATGAAATGTGGCGCGTGGAACGTGAGGTTTTCATTATTCTTTGAAATTATCTCGACTTATCTCCGTTATGCAGAGGCCTTACAAAGGATACTTGGCGTCGTACCGGCGTTCATGCGACCACGTGTGTTGGCTTACCTTCATCTCCGGAGTGCCGTGTAGTCATGCGATCTTTTGATTTTCAAAGCGTACGGCAACTATAATGATCTAGTCAGGAGCGCTTCTTATATTCGGGGCCAGAAAGTGGTCATCTGGGACTTTGAGTGAGTCCATGTATCCTGTCGAAATATCTGTTAGCGCTGAGAACCGATCTTTTCAGCTCGGGTGACTCTGTAGGCGCTTCCGTCGCGGAAAGCAAGTCCCGATACGATCAAGCAATCAGCCAGCACCCGAATACCCTGCTGCCGCTGAACCATGAGACCATCGGTACATCATATTATCTCCTAGTATGCATGCTTCATCTGATATCACTATTACTTCCAGAAACTACTGTGTAAGTGATGCATGTAGCGAGAAATGTTGACATGGAGTTCACGCCACTTTAGCCATCAAGTTCTCCCGTATGTCATTGACCGACTCCAGGCTGCTGGGTATCGACTCGTAACGCTTGCGGAATGCCTGGGTGAGGCACCGTACCAGAGCGTAGGCTCACCCGGAACACCCGATGTAAGCTATGGAGCGATTATCGTCTTAAATGGCTACTAATGTCGTGATTCTAGGCTTCTTGGACATGTTAAGATGCACGATACACGACGTTAACGCTCAAATGATTCAGTAAGGACTTGGACATTGCTTCTTTTATTCATATTCGATTCTTACTTTACTGTAAACAATTTCTTGAACCTGCACATCGATTTTTTTTCGGCTTTCATTAGTTATTCCATTTTCTATATGTAGCACGCTGCACGTACTTGTTCGCAAATGATGACGCACTGAACTTAGCTCTATGATGCCGGCGGCAAAGCGGGCCGTTACTGTATTTGTCAGGGACTTGGAATTTTCGTGACTTGCTCTTGACGATTTCAAAAGCGATGTCTCGCGTGCCGGTGTCCTCTTCTCGCATCCCCAAGCCGCAGGCCTCTGCTCCTACGAAATCACGTATCAGCTCCCCCGCCAAAAATAGTACAACGCCAATTAGAACCCGTACAAAATCCACAACGCGCTCGACGACGCCTTCCAAACCCAAGGCACAAGAAGATACACCGCAGCCGCAGTCGCCGCCGCCGCCGCCACTGAGCATTAGGGAGGCGATTGCGTTGAAACGAGCAGAAGCCAAGAAGACGAAGGGTATCGGTGGCTCGGGCCATCTAGGCTCTCTTGAAGATGCCAACCCCATAGCGTCGAATGTAGCCCCGGAGGAGGATTTGCTAGGTCGGCTGTCTGTCAAGGAGACGATAGAGCGTGCAAGGAGTACAGGTAATAACTCTGTATTCATTTCTGTGTCTTCTTGAACTCTCAAGGTATTATTGCAAGGTTCTCTAAATCTTGCAACGCGCTCGTTGCCATGTATTCCTTCCATTCTGTTCGAGATACACCTTCGCGTCACACCCGAAATGCTCAAGTCCGTCCCCAATGAGCTGTCGTTTGCATCTGAGTCGTCCTCGGCTCCAAGACGCGCCGGTGGGAAATATGATTCTCCTGCGTGGTTCGAAGGGCAGGACTTGAAGGTCCTGAAAGCAGGCAACAACGCAATCGAAGAAATACAGCATGAGATATCTATGTTCGGGTCTCTGAAGGTTGTCGATGTGAGTCGAGAGTCGTCTCTTGCAAGATAGCCTCTAATGACACTTTGTAGTTACACAAGAATAAGCTTCTCTCGTTGCCAAATACACTCGGAGACTTGTCTTCCTTAACGAGTTTAGACTTGTCCCACAATGCTCTCTCGGCCTTGCCACCCAATATTTTCTCCCTCCCAGAACTGACAACGTTAAATCTCGCTCACAACCAGCTTACATCTCTCCGTTTCAATGCCCCCTTCTCTGATGGAAATTCCCGAACTAGATACCCAAGCACTGACCCCTTCGCTCCTGCAGTGAACCGTTCTGTCACACCGTTACCCAGCCTCATCGTCCTCGACGTGTCGTACAACAAACTCTCCTCAGATACCATGGATATTCCCAATATACCCACTGCATTGACCAAGCTTGATATATCATCAAACCCGCTTGGCATTAATAACTCCGCTACCCGCCAACTTCTTCAAAAATTAGGGTCGTTGCCCAGCTTAAAAGAACTCAAACTTGAGCGCGCAGAAATCGGCAATGATGCATTTCCTTCTGATTTCTCAAGTGGACCTGTGTTCCCCCGGCTTCACCTCCTGGATGTCGGAGAAACGGCGGTGACAAAGGATGCCATTAAAGTGGCTCTGAAAGGCATAAAACAGGATGTCTCGTACGATTTGACAACGGAAGAGCCATGCGAAGGTACGATTCGCGTACTAGTCGGCAAGAAGATCATCCGAGAACAATGGGAGCTAGAAGCAGAGAGAAGGGCGAAGACTAGGTTCGTCGGAAATGCTGAGCCAGACGAGGGGACGGAGATGAAAACTTCAACATCTGAGAAGGTCGAGATTGTGAAGGAGTGTTGGGAAATAGAAGCAGAGCAAGGTTTGCTTACAGAAGGTGGAAAACGGCGGGCTCGAGCGCAAGCTGCTGCAGCTGCTCTCGTGACAGAGTCTACACCTCTACCCGTGTCAAAACGGTCAGCGCCGGTAGTGAAAGAGGCATGGGAAATCGAGGCCGAACAGGGTCTTCTGACAGAAGGAGGAAAGCGTCGGGCACGGGCTGCCGCTGCTCAGAAGGACTTGGGCCTAGGACGCGGCAATCCCTCCAGCAAACCGTCGTCAGATCAACCCGCTTTTTCCCTAGCGGCCTCGCGGTGTTACTCTGAAACCACCCAGACTCTTACTCTGCCCCCTTCCGCGCCACCTCCAAAGTCTGCTCATTCGCGGGCTTTTTCCCTCGCATTTCATCCCTCATCCTCTTCATCGCTTTCGCCAGCCGAAATTGCTATACCAACACCAACTCTTCCATTGGCCTCAATTCTGACAGAGGCCTTCGCTGAAAACCTGAGGGTGCTTATCCTGGTAAATCGCAGGATGGACCGTTCCTTTAGCTTACCCATTAAGGACGGGCCTTTCTTACCGCATCTTGAAGAACTGAATCTGGAAGGATGTAATCTCGCTGATCAATTCCCTGTGTCTTTATTGGACCCTTCGTCTGACACTACTACTCCCACCTGGACAAACGAGTCACTTTTACCGCTCCTCACGAGACTATTTCCCAGCCTCCAAACACTTAATCTTTCGTATAATGCGATTTCGAGCTCGTGTCTGACAACGGACGCATTATCATCCCTTATTCTATGTACATCGCACCGGAAGGGATTGAAACGTCTTGAGTTGCGTGGTAACAAGATCACTACGCTTGACGGCTTTCAGGGTATCGCGGAGCTGTTCAAGGGCCATCGAGACGTTCCAGGATGGAAATTGGACGAGCTGGATTTGAGAGATAACGAAATTGGGAAGCTTTCGGCTGAACTGGGATTGTTGCCGTTGGATGTTTTCTTGGTCGATGGCAACTTGTAAGTTTGCACCTCGGTTGGCTTTCGACTGAACTGACCCCTCTTAGGTTCCGTGTACCCGCAAGAAGGGTTTGGGAGCGCGAAGGTACCAAGGGGCTTTTGAGCTGGCTGAGAGGACGTATCGAGTAGGTGCATAAGATACACCGGAAAGTATTTTGCAGTTGATTTAGGTGGGAAGACTTTCAAGAGGAAATCAGATTGTATATTGAATAATGACTTCTTTCCATCGTATACCTAGTGAATGGACACAGTCGAGCATTTCCGACCAGCTACGCTAACATTATCCTGGAAGGCTGTGCTCCGAAGATATCATCTACGCTAACTTCTGTATTGGCGAAGCAACGGAGGGCCAATGTCTAGTGGCATCTGCACAGACGACGTAATAACAATACGTCTTGATTATACTGTGGGACATAGGAGTTGAATGATTACGAACACTCGTCGACGTTCTATCCATCTTCTGTGCTTTGTTTGAAATCACTTTTTCATACATATGCCTCATCGAAATCGAAAGCCACTGGGTTGTTCACTGTTGTTTATCAGAAAAGAAGCTTCTCACGTGAATCATACTTACGGTGGGAAGTCTAACGGGCGCTTATTTGATTGTGACCTACGACGATGGGGCCCAAGAACAAGAAAACCCCAGCTCCTTCCTTAACTTGTACAACATTGCTTGAAGATGAGATGACTAGGTGTCCTAAGCCTCGAACTCATGGAAACCCGGTCGAGCGCTGCCAGATGCACCATAGACAATACATAAAGCTTACGAAAAAATACAAGAAGGCCGCGCAGCTTGTAAACAAGACACTTGGTGGAGCATCGATTCCCACCAAGGCGGAGATCCTGGCGTACGACAGCATCCACGACGTATTAGAGAAGGCACGCCTGATGAAAAAGTACATCAGCGCAATTAGGGAGGAGAGAGTGGGGCGAAGTATTCACCATGAGAGATTCTTTTTGAAAAGTATGTGATTCTTTATCTCGGAGTGTCCAGGATAAGATACTAGTCCATATAGTCGACGACGGCCATAAAATACGACTAAAGTTACTTGCAAAAAAGATGGTGGAAGCTGTTGAAATCCGCGATGCGCTGGAATGTCGTGCGGTGACTCTATATATGAAGGACCATCCAGGACGGGAATGGATGGAGGAGTTTCAATCTGAAGACCCCGGCGAATCTCAGGAATCGACGATTGATCTTTCCCCCGAAGCGATCACAGAGCATTACGATCGATCTATTCAAGTTGGCGAACAGGCAGATGGGAAGGAAAGCGACAATACCATTCAAGAGGACGATTTGATCGATTTGAAACTACGAAGGCATAGTGTCTACTTATCCACTGGCATTTCCTGACGCATATAACTCTCGCAGGCTCAGGGACAAAATTCTTCATTCCCTGAAATTCTTACTGGAGCCCGAAGCCTTCATAAAATCGGTTTACCATAAGACAACAGGGTATGCATTGAAGGGAACCGCGGTTGAATTACGGTCCTTAGAAATATCCAAACACGCCATGCAGCAGTACGCTCGTCGACTCCTTTTCTACGAACCTACTTTGTACCTGAAGACCCTCCACAAAGTCTCCTTCAAAGACCTTTTCTTGGATGATGATTTCGATCTAGTCGATTTATTGAGGTTCGCACTTGTATTCAGCAAACGGTTGGAGTTTGGTCTACTGTGGTGGAAGGACTCGGTGATAGAGGCCCTCGCCTTAGCAGGAAGGCCTGACAGCAATACCGCTAATTTAGGAGATCTTAGTACGTGTGTGATTGCCGGTGCTTTCAGGACGTGGAGTATCTCACTTGGACTATTTTCATCTTCAGGCAATCGTTTCAATATAGTTGGCGGATGGATATACAATCGCGCTCACAAGGGAAAGTTATCCAACGAAGGTTGGTGGGTACGTACCATGACTTCTACATCATCCCATGACAACACGATATTGAAACTAACCCAGGTCCTCTTGGAATCCTTCAAGGGCAAACCAACAAGAGATACCGAAAATCGTTTCGTTCGTCTGTGCAATAGCTTTGACGACCTCGATACGTTCCTTTCCTTTGCCGCTTTTGGAATACTTGAATCACCATCTTTTTGCACGGACAACAATAACCCTTCGCGTGATCTGAGAGGTCTCAGAAATCATATGAATCTCTGTGGCGTCCTCATCACCGACATGGTCAGTACGGGGTTTCCGAACCTTCCTCCTGGACCATTACCCAGTACAAAACCGGCCTCCCGACCCGGCTACAGGATGTGGGCCAATATTGAATTTCGGTCGTACATGTTTGGCGCGCTTCGCAATGAACCCGACGACTTCGTCGATGCCTTTCTGAAGGAGCTCCGCTGCAGACCTGACGCATTCTATGTGGTAACGCGCTCAGAGACTGCACCGGGTAGGGAAGTTGAGTCATTTGGGACTGTGTCCGCCCAAATGAGAGGGATGATGTTCGAAGCACGGACAGCTGATTTGAATCCCGCTCCAAGGGCGGAAGAAAAGTGGGCCGTTATGCGAAGCGCGACTGACATTCTATACGGTGCGGGGGAGAACAAACCTGTCAAAGGCCTCGAGGGGCTCGGACGTACACCAGGAATAGTTGGTTATCTGGCGGCCTTGGATCGCCCAAAGAGTCCGGGATGGTTCTTCCACTTCAAAAAGTTTCAAGTGATGTATTTTGCTATCATGGATGCAGAACCCAATCGCCATGTTTCGCATCTGGCGAGAAACGTGGCTTGGGCGGCTTTTCGCGCTCAAGGCCTAGTGAAAGGGAGTTATGACGCAAGGCTATATGCAAAGGCGTCAGACGAGCTTGTGCAAGCGCATGCTACTAAGCGGCTGTCCGCATTCCTCCCTTCAGATAGCTGGTATGTTGGGAATCTACATGCCACCTAATACTTACTCAGGCATCTGCGTCGTCATAATGTAGTTAATTTTTATAACAAGGTATGTTAGTATCATGTCTTTACGGTACGACACCGCACGATACTTTGATAGGTTTTCAACAACCTGCCCTCCCTTTATTTCAATTCAGCAGCCGTTATAATCCACCCCAAGATCAATGCAGTGGTCTGCTTATATGATCATACGATATCAGTATGATCTGAATGCATGACGAAAGTGATAGCAAGCGAGAAGGTTGTACTGCTATTGGGGAAATCATGATACGGAAGGTGTGGTGCTGATGTTTTACAAGTAAGTTTACAGATGCGAAGGTCGTGTGTACCAGCCATGTAAACCAAGATTGCGGAAGATTATCCACTAAGCACATTCTTCCATCTTGATCCTCCAACTTCGCTAAGAACCCGCTCCACTTCGCTTTGTTCCAGGTTCAGGACGACTTTCCTTTCTCCTTCCGCCTTCCTCGATGCACCAACCCCATCTTCTATCAGCATGGCCCGAGACGCTATCAATGATTCTAGGACAATGTTGAGCTCGCGTACTGTAGGTTTTCGAGTCGGGTCGGATTCAGAAGTGAGCACATTCATGTAGATTAGGTGTTGGTGCTGGACCTTTAACTGCGTCAGATTCAATCGCATTGGACACAAGCATACGTGACCTACCTCGCCCCACTTGATTTCTTCTACACCCTCGCGTTTGACACATTTCACCAGCGCCGCAAGCATCAAACGTTCGTGGAAGCTGCATTCTCGCAGGTACGCAGCCGTTGGACTGTTTTGCATGACACTTATTACTTCCTTCACTGTAGGTAAAGACGCCATCTGCTTATCTGGACGAACAATTTCTACTGAACGTCTAAGGAGCACACGTTGTAAGCAATGCTTCATCTAACAACTGGACCACGTACCGACAAATATCCAGTACCCTCCGAGCATCACCGCTGATTGTGCTCACTTTCATGGCTGCGAATTTAATACCATCTGTATCAATGACATCTTGAGGTTCATCTCCAAGACTTTTCTTCGCGCTTTCCAGCCTTGCATTGACGATCTCTATCAACTGCGAAACTTTATACGGCTTGAAGTTGATGCGAACCATTCCTACGCTTTATTGGATAACTGTTGATATTGCAAGAAAAAGATAAATACTCACCCAATCGACTCCTCACTCTCCCTGTCATCACTCGTTCCGGAAGATCCATAGTATTTGCGACAGCGATGACGACAAGCTGACTTCCGGTAATGGTAGGCCAGTTGAAGAAATTGTAGACAACATCCTGCCTTGCTGTGACGAGCTGATCTAGTTCGTCCATCAAAACGACGCTACAATACGTTTTGTACCGTTTAGACTTAGACTTGATCAGATAAGACGATTGAAAGGTAACTTACCATGCATGAGCCCCAGGACCTTTAGCATGTCCACTACCGAAGTAATTCGTCAATGCCTTGAGACTTTCTTTTGCACTGATTTGGAGATGCCCGTCTTTCTTAACATCGTGTCCAGAAATGCCTTCCCATAGTACGTTATAAGCAGCGTTTGGTTCAGGAATCCGAAGGCCATTGATCTCGACATAAGTAAATGGATTCGTCTCCTATTCGATTGTTAGACAGACGCTCGACGACAGTAAAGGAGAACGTACACTGGCTTCTGCCAACCTTTTAAGTTCGCGAACAACCGCGTGTACTGTCGCTGTCTTTCCTGTACCAGGGACGCCTGAAATATCTAAATAATCATTATGAATATATATTTCCTCGCCGATAAGATAACTCACAAATACATCCACCACTACCTTCCTCCAAGAGGTCCCTGACACTCCGAAGGACGTGTTGGTATTCATCATCCCTGCACGGCAATGCATCGGGCCGACTGCCTACATGCAAAGCATGCATCGACCGCAACCATGGATCTTTTGGCAGGGTGTTAATGAAGTTGTCGGCGACGTATGATGCCTGTGGCAGTCTTGTAAACTTCTGACGTTTCTTGGGCGACGATTGTGCTCTTCGGGCCAGCGCAGCTTTGGAATGAGGAGTGGGTTGAGCAATGGCTCGTGTTAGACGTTTTCGAGGTGTTGTTGCAACAACCCGTTTCCGTTTTCTGCTTGGCGTCTTGGGTTCGTCATATTCTTCTTCATCTAAACTTTCATCGTCATCATCGCTTTCGGCTTCCTCTACGACTGGAAGCTCATCGTCATCGTCAGCATCATCTGAAGATTCTATGTAGCCATCGCCGGAATGGCCGTCGCTGGATTCTTCCGCTCCCGACTCCATGTCTACGTCTTCTCGTTTCTTCTCGCGCAGCTTGGGCTTGGGCTTGGTTGGGAAGGCTTCTACCACGACTCTCCAAAACTCACCCGACGCCCTCTGGTCTCTGGTTCCGCGGCCCATAGCAGACATCGCCGCCTTATGGTGATTTTTCCAGTGAAACGTATAATATAGCCCACGGCGGGAATGCACTGCGAATCGACAGACAAACGCTTGTTGGGCAGCGCTGGAGGTTTCCCCGTCATTATCATCTGTGATACAGTCAATAAGGACCAGGAAACAGTAAAGATAACTGACCGCTGTCCACCCTCTTCGGTAAGTCGTCACGAACCACACAATGCCGTATGATAGCTTCAGGTGTGTCAAGGATCACGTTTTCGGAGAGCGAGCAGTATATCTCATTCTACAGGCAACGCATTAGTCAAGCGATAACAGCACAATGGTTGATACCCACTTCGAAAGCTTCCCTTTTGGCGCGTACATTAGGCAACTCCTTGGGCCGCAGAAACCAATGTACCCTGACATACATGGCCTTTGACGGTGGGTCGTTACCTGTCTCTTTCAGGTCAGTCTCCCAGAGTGCAATTATGACTGCAACGCTAGGATATCGGCTGTTCCCGTTAGAAACGAGGACCGTGTCTCCCACACGGAACGTCTCGATGTTCTCAATAGCCTGCTTCGCAGACGCCCTTTTCTTCCCATATGACTTCCTCGTAATCGTTGGCTTCCTCCGCTGGAAAGCATCGTAGAACATGGCCGTCTTGTTTTGCCTTTCCACATCGTCAAGTCTTTCCCATTCTTCGCGATCTTCGAGTCTGAGATCCAGTTCCGGGTTGAGTGGGTGAACGTGGGCTGGGCTACCACACCAAGAAAGATCAAAGAGGCCAGATGTCGCGGCAGCAACGAGAGGCTGTCCTCGCTTGGAGCGACGTGTGGGCGTCTTTGGCTCAATAACATCGGGTTTTCGTGGAGACATGAGATTAAGGAATACAAGGTGTTTCGGTCACGCAACGTGAACCTTCACGTGATCCGTGACAAACGCGATAAATTAGGGGCCTGGTTTCAAATTGGGGGCCTGCGAATCGCAAACAAGGACCTACTAGTGAAATAAAGGGCGTTATATTAACTAGAATCAGGACAAAGGACCTTCAAGTTCATATCACTGCTAGGGCAGAACGCTTTCGGGGCTCATGCTTCGAAAACGCATTTCTCGAGTGACTATTCCGAGTCTACAATGTACATACAACCGTCCCTTCCTTCCATGAATAGGTCGGTATCGTTGTTTGTCTGCGAGAGACTACGACTACTCAGGCTCTACGAGCTAAGTAGCCAGCGTTCAACCATCTCAATCTGCATGTGTTACTTCACTGTACACCCCAAGTAACAAGTTGTAGCGTGTAGCTTAAGGTGTTACTTATCATGGACGAGACGCACTCACGAAACACAGATCGTCTAAAACCGAGAAGCAGGAGCTTTAGAATTATGGCGTATGCTAGTTGCTCCATTTAAGATGAACCGGAGACAGAGTAGTAGTACAGTATCACGTCATTGTAACTAGATATAATCCTACGTAGGTCAGTGTGCTATAACCCTCCGCATAGTCCGGAGCGTCGTGCCAACAATGTGCTTTGCCTGCCCAAAAGACCAGAACATAAGGGAGGATAGCACGCCAAGTCGGTTTCGGCAGGCACAAAGAATCTAGGCATAAGAGATGGTGGCGGAGGCAAAAGAAGTGAAGGAACGCGCCTCATGTCACTTGTACAGTACGATTTGAATTAGCTCAACCTGGCTCAACAAGGTTTTTATTCATAAGAGGCGCGGTGAATTTATCAACGGTCGGCTAGATGGACCTAGATGAAGAAGGAATATCGGATTGAAATATCGTTGATAGTAATCCTGATAGCATAACATCATGTCTCTCCTGGAGAGCGGAAGCGGCGAACTGCATCTACGAGAAAGATTTAGGCCACCACTCAGTGGTGACGTGTATAGATATAGGTAGAAAGAAAGGCTACATTAAAAAGCGCCAAGAAAGCCTCAGATCATCCTGCGGCCCAGCGTACCTGATCGCTTTACTCGGCGAGAGTAAGTAGCAGATTCCAAGCATGTATCCTTAGTCGCCGAGCACCCGTCCCAATCAGGGTTGGGCTGCGACGCCGCGATACATTGGTTGTAAGCTGTGATGTTATTGTCAGAGGGATCGATATGAGAAGGGAGTGGCGTACTGTTCATGCATTCGTTAGCGTTGGTAGTGCTAGTAGATGTGGCAGTGCTTGCGGCAGACGCTGAGATGGACGTAGCAACACCGGACGTTTTAACAGACGAAGCGCCACTAGAGGCGACAGCAGTAGAAGTCACAGCGGCGGTCGTTTCAACGATGGAAGTTGCAGTGTTTGAGATGGAAGAGACCACGGCGGTTGACAACGCGCTAGTCGCAGATACAACTGCACTGCTCACAGCGGTGGTGGCCGACGTAGATGCTGCAGCCTCCGAGGTCGCGGAGCTGCTAACGGAGACGGCCGTGACAGAGGTTGCACTGACGATAGCCTCCGCTGACCTTGCCGTAGCAGATGCGGACACAGCTGAAGTTGAGCTCGACGAATCGCTAGATCCTCCCACAGTGAAATCAACACAATCTTCGTAAGTCTGATCAACACTCTCGGAATACCAGCTAGGTGAAAAGTTACTTCAAATCACAAGTGAAAAAAAGGCATTTAGACTTACTACCACTGGATGACACAATCTCCAGCCGTTGCACACTGATCGCCAAGGTCACTAGGAATCGTGATGTCCCAGGCCTCATCGTCGGCCGTCACGCCACTTTGATTGCTGGCATAATCATCCCAAGAGTAGAGGGCATCACCAATGATGGTATTGGTTGCGGTTGCAACTGTGCGTTAGCCGGACATCAATCGCTGGGGACAATAAGAGGCAAGTTGTTATTCACCTATAGAGACATTGGCAATCTAGAGTCGGATCGGAGAAGAAATGATGAGCGCTTGGCTAACGTTTGAGACGATGTACTTACGCCAGTGTGTGGCGCCCTAATCTCTGCGGTCATCGAGACGGTCTGGCCAGCTGTGTAACTCTGGACGTTGGCCTCATTATCCGCGAACTGATATCCTTTGCACAACCAAAGATTGCAAATCGATGAATCGACGGTGCTGGTTTGCAGTTCCTGCTGAATATTGCCGTACGGATCAGATGTTTCTGTGGAAAGTAGTTGCGAACCGCAAGCCTCTGAAAATGCGGAGCCAATTGTGTCGCTACGGGGTGATGGACTAGTAAGTTTCCCGTGTCCCAAGGCCTGGCCGGCAGAGAGAAGGGCAACAGAAATGGAGACCCAGGTGGCGGAAAGCATGTCTAGAGCTCGAATGAATAACGAGGAAGGATTTGTAACTAAATGGCCAGCCGCAGACGTGCAGTGATTCGAAAAGAGCGAAAAAAGGCAGGACACCTGGAGAGAGCGCGGACAGGGAATACGGAGAACTTGTAGGATACTCTGGATTTGCGAGCCTTTTTGTACTCCCTAGGTGCCCACAAACCCATCGTCAAGGTACGCTCGCAGTACGGGAGCCATAGGGCCCCGCAGAAATTTTGGGAGACGCGTTCATTCCTTTGGAGAATTGAATTCCTATCTTTGGAAACGCGACGAGCTAGTGCCATAGTAACATTTGTGATATTACGCCG
The DNA here is from genome assembly GCA_030435615.1 of Armillaria luteobubalina. Taxonomy (NCBI): domain Eukaryota; kingdom Fungi; phylum Basidiomycota; class Agaricomycetes; order Agaricales; family Physalacriaceae; genus Armillaria; species Armillaria luteobubalina. Next base: position 85,118 of record JAUEPU010000115.1, read on the forward strand.
ACGGCGCCTTCCTTTCGCAACCCGTGTGTGTTCGTGCCTTGTCGAGACAAGAAGAACGAAGAGAGTTGCGAGAAATTCCCGGCTCCACGTTGTCTCTATTCCAAAGTCTGAGAGATATTCGAGCTGGGGTCCTCGTAGTAAAATAACGTATGCAGCCATTTCGTAAGTAATATAAAAAGCTGTAGATTACGTAGTTAGTCCTTATTTCGCGTCTACCATTTATTACTACTCACTTCCCTTGAGTCCAGCCCCGCGATAACAGAATTGTCGTCAAGCTTTTGAGCTTGGTAAGCAATCGCTCAGGTAGAGTGGAAAGGGAGCCGCTATTCGCCGTCGAACGAAACGAGACATCCACGTGTCAATGCTGATCTCCCTGATAGGACGCGCGTCGCCGATTTGAATTCCCAGCTCCCGCCCCGTTTCCTAGTCCCAATTTGTGCGCTATATTCGCTGATGCTTCTATTACTTCTGGAGATGTTCTGACCCTGGTATTTTCTTTCCGATCTCAGGGCCCATCCAGAGTTCATTAACGCTTTGATGAGACCTGGGCTACCAAACGCTTGCCGTACGGGCCGGGGACTGGTAGGCTAAAGGTGCCTCAGTTTACCTCAAGCGGAACACTCGTTCCCCAAAGTTTGCCAATCTGCTGCGCACTGCAGCTAAGCGAGGTGCTATGTTGATATGTCAGACGCTTGATGACTACTTCTCAGCCGTAAATAGAGTCAATTGACGCCTCCAAAAATACCCACGAAGTATACAACAGAAATTATCATAGCTTACCTGGGTTTAATGACGACCTCTCTTCAATGCAAACCTCGACCGAGGCGCTCCGAGACGATCTGAAGATAAGGACGTGGACAGTTTCATCGGAGTTTTCTCTCTTCGATCAGGGCTCTGTAGTAAACAGCTCGGATCGCCAACTGGATATTTGGGTCTATTCTCGTTTCCGGACACACGCGTAACGGCTTTTGGAATGGCTATGCTCGCCTCATCATACCAATTCGAGGGTTTCCCTTGGCTCCTTTCTCCGCGAGCTTTCATTGGCCAGATTCAAGGCGTTGTGATTTCGCCGTAGACCTCGCAATTTTCCATGGCGTTCCACACGTTCTCCTCGTGTTTTGTGCTGAAGAATCATTCAATCGGAACGAGATACTGTACACGATTGTTCCACTCGCGTGCACCCACGGTTCATCACTCCTTTGACTGGTGATGGTGCTGTACTGCCATATTTGGTCCTTCTTATTGGTCGAATCTCTGTATGTTTCCGGTTCCGCGAAGACGAACAGATGGAAGCCTGAGGAACTGAATGGATGTGCACATGTGATCCACGCCGCGGTGGGAAGACAGCTTTTCATTCGACGAGGTGGCCCCAACGAACCGTCGTGTGATGGGATTATAGTACATACTATGGCGGGGTTGCAATGCGGCCCTACAAACTCGTCACTGCGATGACCCGAGTCCTGTTTCACGATAAGAACAGCTGGATACTATAGATCTTAGATGCCAGATAAGGAAGAACTTGCAGATGCCAGAGATGAAGTGTGTGAATGCCGAGTTCAAGAAGAAGTAAGAAGTCAGCACCTGAACTCTGTCCAGACCAGCCTACCGATTCGGATTGTTCGATGCAGACAGCGGTCAGCAAGGGGTTTTTTTTTTCAGGCGAATTACAAACCCAAGACAATATTGTGAGAAAAGCCGGTGAATTATTCGAGCAAGGGCGGCTAAGGGGCAACTGAATAAAGCTTAAATGCGGGGTAGAGTTCATGTGATGCGGGGTAGCGCGTAATACAGAAACTTCCGCACCAAGAACGGACATCCCACCGCGTCGGCTAAGTCCACTGATCTAGAACCCGGGTAATGACCCTGTCGCACGGCTGTCGTAAGAAAATCCTCAACTTTCGAGGGTTTCCTGGGAAGCTAGATGGTGACGGATCTGCCGGACCTCGCATGGGCCTCGACTTCATACCCAGGAAAGCAGAAATCCCGCTGTAGGGCCAGGGTCGAGAACTGGACGATGAGCCAAGGCAGTGGTGATTGTAAAAATAGGAAGCGCCAAACACGTGACGAATTAAATCGGGATCTGCTAAATGAATACAAAAGGTCGTCTGACTCCATCGCGTCTTGCTTACTTCCCACCACCCCCCCTCCCCTGTCTCTCTTCTGTCTCTCTTCTGTCTCCTACCTCTCCTACTCAACAATGTCTTCCAACGTTAATTCTACTGATTCCACCATGCATTCAAAGCCGATCCCAATTGTGACCCGTCGGGGCCGCTCAGCTTCGGTGTCTTCCTCATCGTCTGGCTCGTCGAATTCGCCCACCGAGATACCGACTCCAATCTCCACTTCCACGAGCCCAGTTCGTATCGGCCCTGTGTCTCCCGGAAGCTCTCCAATACTCTCGTACTTCTTCTCCCAATCTCCTACCAAAGCGCCGCCCGGTTCGGCTTCCACGTACCCATTCAGAAAATTCGGACCTGCGCCAGTTTTCGAAGGCATGTCAACGTATTTCGGCTCATGGTACTCTGCTAATCCTTTGCCCGTAGAAGATGAGGATAAGGAGATACCCGTCGCAGCGCATGCTCGACGCACAAGCACTGCTGTTGCAGGCCGCTTTGCGCAGCCGCAACTTAGCATGCCTGAACCCCACGCAGAGCGCGGCACAGGCCTTTTACGCAGGCTCTCGATGAGCAGCACCTTCGCCAAGGTCAGTTCTATTTGTTAGGGTACAATCAGCCGCTAACTCATTGATCGCGCAGCCCTCAGACATGAGGTCTCGGTCGCCGCCCAATGCACCGCCCAACTCCGCTGTTAGCCCCACCGAGGGCAAACAGCTTCCGTTCGTTCGAGACAGCCGGCCCCGCCGCTCCGCCACCATTAGCGTAGATGCTAAGCCACGCAGGGCACCATCACCCATGGGCGAGCGTATTCTCAAGGGCCATTTCGACGGCTTCAACTAAATTCTCTCCTGTGCTCTCCTATATGCTTTCGTCGCTGGCACTACGATCTCTTTCACCACTGTCATTTCCGTCAGCATTCCCTCCACAGCATGATACCCGCAATCGCTGTGGGTTGTATTACTCTAAACATTGACAGCCCAATGGCAATCACCGAAAAGGAGACATCCTGTATGCATGGGCTTAAAAGTGTTCTAAGCATCACAGTCGTCATCAACGTATAATATCCCCGGTCAATTTCTATCGTCGTCAGTTCTTTGCCCCACCGATTTCATTTTCATCATCCTCCATAATCGTCGACATACTCCGCCGGTAAAAGACCATAATCTGCGTCGTCTCGCCACTCTCGCATCTCCGTCGCGCCGTTCTTTGTCCTTAAGTGACTGTATCTCCGTGTCTTGTGGTGAGTACAATTACCTGCATTCGTTATCCCTACTAATCACCCGTCTGCAGTCTTATCTTGGAACATTGCCTGTAAAAAATTGAACACATCATAATCCCAATCTGTTTTTTTGTAATACTAGTCTGTTTTCCTTTCAATCTCTTTGTTTCCTTTCTCTGTTTCCGCAAGTAAAAAATCGCGTCAAATTAGATGAACTATAGAAAACGATACGTGTACTAGAATTCAAGTCGGTCGCCCAACAATTGGCATTGGCCGTTTCGAAAATACAATCTTCCTTTTGACAATAGCAATGGCTCGCCAAGAAGTACTACCCTCATTCGTATCTTCGTCACAGACCATAGTATCATCCTTGTTGGTCCATGTATAGGAGGATTTTTGTATTACAGCGATGGCTTTGGGAAGAGTCACAATCTTCCCTTCGAGGTGATGATGACCAATACGCAGAGTAGGCTTTTTCTGTTGGATCTATAAGAGGGCAAGATGTTGTCCACGTACACAGCACGTACCATAGCCTCGTCAAGTGATAATTTCCCGACCAAGTTTCCATCGCGTTCACTCTCATGGATGCTCTCCACGTCGAGCGCGCCCTGCAGCTCAATCAAGACAGTCTCGTCATGAGACACCTTTGCAAAGGCAGGTGGTAGTTTCTGATTAGACGTAGAGGGAATAGGGATGTCAATCGGGATCAGCATCGTGGTGGAGAGATCGTTGAAGCTTGAACGCGTTATTTGGCCGTGGATCGTAAACAAGATAGCACCGCCACTTAGTGGGCTTCGCAACCAAGTCCCAGGAAGAAGATAAGTACTTAACTACAATAATGTATTAATCAAGGTTCCAGGCGTGTATAAAGTACAACATGCTGATCTATATCATCGCATCGCAATCTTGTCAGGTTCTAGGGCTTGACAGCTTACCCTTCTACTGGCCAAAGTTTCCATATTCCCAACTGTAACATTCCTAGCACATGGAGGACTCAGTAGAGTTACGGAGCATGCTATTGCATATGCTTACCACACAATCCTTTTCTGGGGCAGCTTCAGGCACTTGTCGTCCCATATCAACGCTTGGAGGCCATGGATCTGTAAGAACCTTCTCAATCACGGTGACAATACCATGTGTTCGTATATCGACAGCCCATGAAAGGTTCGAGACTGTATCATAGACAATGGATTCGCCTAGATGGCATCTGGAGGTGATGGTCGGATTCAGAAGGGCGTATTCAAAGAAGACGACTAACCGGGACTCCATGGCGTATCCACCGAGGGCACAAGACGACAGAATGCCGTTGCATGTTCCCATTGCAATGGGATCGGCTGTGTGGTAAACATGCGTAATGTGCTGCGTGGAAGGCTAGGCACCAATAAAGCAACTTGGTCATGGAGAGGTAGCAAAGGGACTTACCGGTGATGGGAGGTGAAGTCGAGACGCGGCCATTTTCTCTCCTGGGGCTTCAAATGCGATAACTGGGGCACCGAAAGTGACTCCGACCAGACTCGCTAAAGCCCCACCCAAAGAATGTCCGATGATCCAGATGTTTGAATCCGGGTACATGTACGAGAGGTTATTGTACAGGTTCTAGACAGTCGGGATGAGGTGAGTTTGCGGCGTGTAATGGAGACTTACTATCCCAACGGGGTAGAAGAGGCTCTCCTCTATGAGCGCCTCCTCGACGCAGTCCTGATCACACTTCCATCCCCCACGGTAGCATCCACAGACGGTGGTCCACGTCCAGTCGACCCGAGCGCAGCAACAACTAAACAGTAGGTTGTCATTCAATTTGTCCTTCTTCACAGTTGGGCCTCCTCCGCCAAAAACACCGGCAGAGGTTCCCTTAATGGACAGCACGACAGTCTTGTTATCAGGCGTCGCAAAAACGTGTCCTCGGAAGCCGTCATCGTCGGGCTCCCAGCCAACTGGATAAGACTGCGGAAGATTAGTTCTTTTCCAAGGGAGATTGTGGGGATACATACGACTGTCCAGTTTATGCCTAGATCGTACCACGAGCCTTCGTCGGGTACGACGTAAGCATTGTTGGCCATTTTAGCCAACGCAAGCAGGGTCTCTCGGTCCTCGACGTCCGGCGCAAGAACCTTATCTTCTTCCCAATTCAGGTTTTCACTTTGTCCAAACTTCATTGAGCGCACGCGAGCCTGAGAGAATGCATCAAAGTTGGGAGGCCTGGATGTCTTGACTTTCCGTGTCACTAGATTATACGAGTGGCCGCTGTAAGAGAGAGACTCGATATCTGTATTCGATGCAACGTCGGCAAAGACGACTTTAGCTGAAGACGAGACTGCGTGGACGTGGCGAAGCTGGAGCTGCAAGGGTCGTGGTGGAGCATGTGGGACCTTGGTGTTGGTGAGAATGTTGAGCAACGGGACGAGGAAGCTCGCCAGGGATGTTGGTAACATGTAAGCATAACACAGTAGATCGATACGGTCGTCAGTCGGTGGTGGTGGTGGAGGACCCAAGCCAACCAAAGTTGTCACGGGCCGCCGCCGGTTAGCTCCTGTCTTTGGCCGGCTAGACTCTCCAGTATTCGACTCGTGCTCACCGTTCAACGTTCGACTATGATATGGTAAGCTTTACATCTACCTCTGATTCGCAAAGTTTGCTCCATATGTTGATCCAGACTGACATCCACATGTTACACTGAGATTGTAAAAATTCCGATGTTCAAGAATCGACGGTTAAAGTCAGAAACTAGTAGATCTTGTATACGGATAGAATATATATACAAGAGGAAGCACGCAGCACGCATGCATGTACATTAGACGACTAGACAGAATGATAGGATACAATTATAGAACTGATGAGTATACCAGGCGTATGCTTCGTTCTAGAGTCCCTGAGGACTAAGACAATGATCCAAGGATACTTTTCCTTTAGCAACCATATCCCGGAGGTTGGTCTCCGTCTTGACCATACTTTCACAGAGCTCAATGGCCCCGCCCTTACTCATCTGAGAGCATGACCAGATTTTTTTCATCTCAGGTAGCGATTTCCGCAGCTTCTCCATCGCTTCCAATTGAACACGAACAGGAGTACCGCAGCCCCACATAGCCTGGATGGCGCAATGCATGAACCCTATCAAAAAGACAAAGATTAGCCGTTGTGTGATCTTTGAAAATTACTTGACCTTACAGCTGTAGCACTCGTCGTCTGGTGGGAAGCATTCAGCCGCGGCAAGATATGCATGTCCAGCAGCGCTATACGACTTGATTGCTGAACCCGCATTCTTGGAAGCTTGAGAGTTTCCCTTTTTATTGTAGTAGAATCCTTGCATCCTGTAAAGACGTCAGGAAATGGAGCAAAAGACAATACCAAAACAGTTACGCAAGAGCATGTCCTTTGCAATAATCATAATACGCAAGCTTGAATCCCGGATCGGTAGTTCGCAGCGTATCAGGAGGTGGATTTTCATCGACTTCACGTACGAGATCATTGGATCGCTTTAACAGTTCTTCCAGGTACTGCTCGTTACCAGTAGGGTTTTTGGCGTAGATCTAAAGCGGAATGAATCACCATGAACATTAAATATGTTCCAGCAAGCAAACCTCCATTAGTGCGTGGAGATGCATGTTCCGAACCCCGCGCACGAAGGTCAAATCAAATACAGTGCCACGTTCCTCCCTAAAACAACTGACTCAGCAGTGTTGTGTTGCCAGCAAGAGGGGCGCATACCTGGGAATATCACGGAAGACCTTACGACCCCATTCTAAGATGTCGAGAACGGTATTTAGGAACTCTAGTTCGAGACTATGAAGACTTCTAAAACTGCCTTCCATAAATGCCCTCATGATCAAGCAGCTACATGGAAAGTAGTCAGTGCTGACACTTCCATCTCAGATTCACTTACCGAACTGTGATGTTGATTGCAGGGCGGACTTTGCTCCATCCACTTGTCTGCAACAGGGCTTGCACTTCTTTTTTAATTTGAGCAGGACCTGCATCAGTCCATGCTTCCGCCCCATTACTTATGACTTCATGCTGTACTACGGAGGAGAATGAAACGGTCGAACTAACGATTGGAAGAAAGATAAAATTCACCTTGCAGATTATATATGGAAACAAATTGGGGGTCTGATATATGGAAGGCTCTATTATCTGAGAGGACGGCATTACTAATGTTGTCAATGACCTAAAATATGAGTTAGAGTGTTCAAGTCTGCCCAAGCTTGAAAGAGAAACACGCACATTCACATGTCCAATCATAGCTGCGCCAACTTTTGTGGTCTTTTTCATCTTGCTGACACCATCGGTAAACACCTACGGTATATATGAAGAGGCATTCATATGGAAGCAGTCTCCTACAAACCTGGGCAGCAGTACAAATAACCCAAGCCTAAAGAAGTCAGCTACATGGTTTTCAAGACAAAGATGCACCAACACTACTGTCATAGTTTCCTTCTAAAGCCAACCGTGGGAGGAGAGCCGTCGCAGCAACCCAAGGAAGTTGGGAGGCTTCACGGGCTGGCACCGCGAAGGCCCGCTCCGGTTGAGCAAGTAATTTCTGCAGAGCTACTTGGGAAGTGTTGAGACCCGCCTGGTACTGCTCACGCTGCTTTTTTTCAGAGTCCGAGGGATTTTCCGTGGGAAGGGCATCTAGCGCGTTTTGCCAGTCTTTGACGCTTTGCCAATACTCCGTAAGCATCTACCTCAGGATGTTAATGAACAGGAGAAAGCTGAGGAGGACCCGCGTACGTCATGAGCAGTAGCTAGTCGAGCATAGGCTTTTGCATACTTTGGATCGATGGTGATAGCCTAGGACAGTTACTGCACGACGAACGCGTGACAAAGTTGAATACTCACTTGTCTAGCATCGCTGGTAGCATTGAGATATCTAAACAGCATTCAGTTGGTACCGCTTACTCTCATTCTACGCGTCAGAGTCACCCACTCTTTTGTATTCAAATAGCACGCCGCTCGGTTCGCGTACAAGACCGCATTGTTCTCATCTGCCGCTATCGCTGCAGTATACTTGAGGATGGCACCAGAAAAATTCTTTTGGGAAAACTCTCCGTTCCCCTCATCTTTGAGCTGGGCAGCAGTTGGGGACATTGTATGTAAGTAAAAGAGAGGTTGGTTGGCATGTTGGTACGTATTTATAGTCAATCGGCAAATAATCGGTTTGTTTGGACACTGAGACGTTACGGAAGACAGAACTGACGTGTTCGGTTAGGCTAACCGCTGGCGAGTCGATTCAGCAGAGCCCTGCCAGTGGGAGGAGGGCGAGGGTACCTGGTATCCCAAGGGCTGAAATATTTCGGATGTTCATCGGTTCAGATCTCAATGTCGGACATAACGGCCCAGGCTTGCCCTAAACCGGAGCTTCCGTTTTGGGCGGCGTCTTCCTCACTTCTCTTCCACCATCTCTAGCCCTTCTCTAGTGCTAGGAGCTCGTCGCGAGGACGCCCCCCAGTGGCGCTTTGTCTGGACATCAATTGGAAAACTTCGTTTGGACTGGTACAATTCACTTTGCCGCAATGGGCGTAGAACGGCCAACAGACGTCACGATAATCAATGAAAAAGTTCTTATCTCAGGGAAAGATGGCAGCAGTGAGTATACACCAAGTTAAATTAACTCCTCATGTGATGGAATTTACTTCAGAGTTCTGTCATCTGAATGTCGATTACGACTCTGAAGATGAATGTTTTTCACTGGATATCAAATCTAACCGGCCGCCTTCATAAACTTTCTCGAGTACAGACAGTCATAAAACTCTGACAGACAACAAGCTCCGAGGGACATCCTAATCACTGGTCTACAAATTGGTGGATACGTAGATATTACTTAGGCACTGTATTCGACGAATCACGCAGATTGTCGCTGTAAAATCTTTTGTTTCAGCAACGTAAGATGGGTTATGGAACTTGCAGAGTCGAGCCCAGCTCTCAGAGCGCTTGGCGAGAATTCGGACGTCACTATGGCCAGAGTTACAGCGGCGGCTATGCAATTTAACTTGCCCATCCGATTTTCAGGGCATATAGTGAGCGACTGATTTGTTAATCCCTCTACTCCTTAAAGTTTTAATTGGTATTTATAGCGCTGCCGTAGCTCATAACGCGAAGAAAACTGCCAATCATTTTCTAGGTCTGCCGTTGCTTCTCGCCAGATTGCCGGAGTTCATCTAATGCGGAACGCATTGCATGTTGCGCCCCATATCCGTTTTGGATCTACGCTGCTCCCGAGTCGGCGTCACATCTGTCTTTTTATGAGACCATTCTGCAAGCCTTTCCTTTACTCCACTTCCACCTCACCATGTCTTTGCCTGCTCTACAAGGATTGACTCCTTCATTTGACTTCGCTGGCGTCTCAAGTGCTGCAGCAGCAATCGGAGCAGTGAGTTTTGGCCAGGCATTCTTGTGTTATATATCTCTAACGGTATCTTAACTGTCAGGGGACTACATTGTATCTCAATCGTCATGAGTACCGTGGAGACACCGCAGTAGTTGTTTGTGCTTTAGCCTGGGCGTCGGTTTTTGGCACAGGTCTCTTTAAGGGGCTCAGTATCAGCCAATCCTTAGGGATAGCGACTGGTGGAGTCGCGTCGTTCTTGGGAACCATGACTGTCCTTGCAGTCGCTTATCGCCTATCACCTCTACACCCGCTTTGGCGCTTCCCTGGTCCCTTCCTCGACAAAATCACGTCGTTGAAGGCCATGCACATGGTGTCTACCGGTCATCGTTACACGATTGTCAAAGAACTTCATGAGAAGTATGGCAAATTTGTTCGAACTGGTGTGTTTTACTGCCTTTCCTCTATTTGCAGAGAATAATGGTGGACAGGTCCCAACACGCTCTCCATTGCATCCGTCGAAGCCGTGCACCCCATCTACACAACAGCACAGAGCATGGACAAGAGCATGGCGTACCGTCCTGGACGTGCCCCAGTCGGAGGATTATTCTTCACCCCCGAAAGAGATATTCACAACATCCGCCGGAAAGCGTGGGCCGGTGCCTTCAGTGCCAAGTCGTATGTTCTCTTCTCACCTTTCTTTTCTTCTCCATAGTGATTCGAACTCTTTTAGACTTGTCAAGCTTCTTGCCGTCGTTGATAAGCGCACGAAGCAGATGATCAAGGTCATGGACAAACGTCGTGGTGCTGATGGTGTGATTGACATGTCTGAGATCATCCGTCATTGGGCATATGATTTGATGGTAAAGAAATGATTGTTGGTACAAATTTCTTTCGCTGACGATACTGCTAGGCTGAGATGACTTTCGGTGCAACCAGTGACGTCGTGAGTGATACCCGTTTGATACACCCAAATAGTATGGCTACAAAACGATTCAGGAATTGATGGCTAATGGTGACCCGGAGAATGTCTCTGAGAACGCCCAAAACGCCACCGTGGTCTTCGAAGTGTGAGTCCCCTCCGCGTGATGTTTTTTGAATATACCCTAATCGTTCTTATACAGACTTGGTGAAGCGCCTTCTATCTTCGACATTGCATGGAACTTGCCTGCTTCGGACGAATTCCATGTACTGGAGAAGACCGCCACAAAGCTTATGGATGTTAGGAAGCACATAACTGGCGATGATATTGCGTCGTACCTGGTACGGTACATTATCGGGATTATGATACGGATTCTTATACTGTGTTTCAGCTGGGTGAGAAGGGTGGTGAGCGTCTCGGCGATGAGGACCTCAACATCGACTCTGCATTTGCCATTGCTGCCGGTACGTACATAGAATGTCGTAAGAATGGTCCTCTGATAAAACTTCTGTTAGGATCTGACACGACGGGCGGAACCCTTACGATCCTTCTCTTTTACCTTCTCCGTGACCGTGCTGTCTACAAGAAACTTCGTGATGAACTCGATGCCCACTTCCACAGTATCGATGAAATCGACGACCCCAAGGGCCTGCAAGAGCTGCCTTACCTCAATGGTGTCGTCTGGGAGGGTCTTCGCCTGGGTACTCCATTTGGTGGCCTCCCCCGTGTCGTCGGACAGGGTGGATCTGTGATTGACTCCGAGTTTATACCCGAAGACATCATTGTGGTAGGGTCTTCCCGTTACTTTCACTACTTCGCATCTGAAAATGTCTACAGTCTGTTCCGCCTTATACCCAGCAAACCAGCCCAGAGAACTTCTATCCCTTACCTATGGAATTCTTACCAGAAAGGTGGCAGCCCGAGGGTCTTGGTCCGGAGACAATCACCAAGAAAAACGCGATGTTGTGTTTCTCCTACGGTTCGTTGCATTTTACTTCTGAAGAAATGACACACAAACAAATTTTGAACAGGTGCATTCAGTTGCCTTGGAAAGATATTCGCTACGCAGGAACTGCACCTCACAGTAGCTAAACTCGTGCTGGCATATGACATGGAGCTTCCCAAATCATTTGACCAACAGAAGTTCCTGGATGGTGTACTGAACATGCGTACAACCCTCTTTGACTACCCCCTTGCTATCACGGCTACAGCTCGCGATTAATTCAACTGGGGAGAGGACTCATCTAGAAGTATTTAATACGCTAATTGCTATACATAGCATCGCCAAATGGAACATAGTACAGCACGCCATATAATATACAATAGTCATTCCAAGAGTTCAATGTCGCTTACACCTAGCGTTAAAAAATAGAATTCCTGCATTGTGATCGTAGTAGTACGACGCTTTGGTTACAAGGTGGACTACTACGATAACAACTTGAAGGGTGGACTGTCTTTGTGCTTTCGATACACAGCTTGAGTAGTCCCGTCTGCACCGCCTAAACTTTCTTCAATAATTCTGCTTCGAATACTAAGTCCTGTGCATGATGTGAAGCGCGTTCTGGATTCGAGCGGGGTTGCGACCCTATATCCTCTGCATCTTAGGAAGTGATTCACGAATACAGGAAAGGACACTCATTATTTCCCGAGTGGGAGCTCTGACACCTTATTTAAATTGCAGTACGCAATGCGGGTACCCTAAGATCACAGAGTGGGGGCTAACTATCGTTGCAATTCAAGTCGAACGTACACGCGTGATTTTCATCGTCGGTTGCTTATCCATCTGCGACCTTGAGATGATAGAATTTTCCGGCGAGTTGGAAGTGCTGTCTTCCATCATCTGGTTCAATATGCGCCAATGTACTGTCATAGAAGCTCTTCGAGCTAGAACAATTATCGAACCTGAATATAGTATGGTGACATGGTGTGACGTATACATTAGCTTTGCCCGAACTGTCCTTAAAGTATGACCAGCTGACATTTCAAAGGTGGATGCGAGAAAATGGTGATGCCGTTGTCAACACTTCTGATCAGTCGTTCTGCTGCTTCCTGTAACTCTTCAAGGATTTCATTCGATGACTCTCGCTAAAAATGCCAGAAGAATGGAATCGGGCCCATAAAACAAGGGGTGGCCTTACCAAAGTCCACGTACCTCCATAAGTGGGGTGAGATACACATTTCGAACACTACGAATCAAGGTATCTTCAAAACGGCACCCGATTTGACTCCAGATTTTACGACCCTGTTCCGATACTTCCAGAGCGCAGTTGAGGTATTCTACCTTCATGGCGCAGTCACGGTTGTGCATTTCTCCTACTATGAATTCACGCATAGTAATCCATCGTCTAACAGGAAAAGCCAATGATTCTTAGACGCAGAGGCGCCATTCTCATAATGACATCAGGGAGGGCCAACATTCATACAAGGTTGACGAATTGATACCAATTTGACTAACCGTCTCAAAGTAGGATGTTGGAGATTCTTAATGAGCCAACATAAAATTTACCTTGATCTTCAAACATTCACAGCCAGTTGGAATGGTACATATGAAATACCCTCACATCCTCCATGATACCATTTGTATGGCAATCCAATGCCTTTGAAGGAGACTTCAATTCCAGCCGCAATGGAAAAATATGCCAACCTACCCTATTACCCAAGATGATTGACATCTTTCCGTCGTAACTTCGGATGCATCTGGTGTTTCTCATGATATTTACACCTTTTCATTAGTGCTTTCAAAATCAGGGCGCAACTCTCTGATACAAGAGTATTGAAATCTTACCATGTATGCGGAATGGATGACCCATGCCTAGTATTATATTCGACTCATCATTCATCGCTTCGATTCAAGATGCCAAAAAACATACACTGCTATCGGATGAGTTTCGTGCCGCTGGTTCCGGAAGTATATCATTGGCTGCACGTCAACTTCAAGGGCCTAGGGATTCTTCTCCGTTGGTTGCGAGGCACTTTTAAAAGCTTTTGGGCCTTCGTCAAGTCAATCTCGTACTGTGACTTCTGCTTGGCCTCTGCTGGCTGAGTTGGTAACGTATCTAGGGCATGCTGATACGAAGTATCTAGCATTCAACATTTCATGGATCGTATGGGATAGTTTCTACCGGTGCGGTCTAACCTTTTTAATGATGGCAGGCGGAGCGATTTGCGTAGAGAACAGCGTTCTTGTCATCAAGTAGGAGGATTTTAGCTGCTTGACTGAGTTCCGACATTCGATGAAGATCTGGTGAAAAAGAGGGTTATAATGTACTACATAAAAATCACACTTGTCAGGCGGGAGAAGTGCGTGTGGGAAGGAACAAAAACCGTGACCGGAATAGACTACTGCTGCAGAAGACGCATATTATGGTTGTTTAGAATGAATAACATTGGATCCCTCCACCTCTTCAACAAAACGCTTCCAGATACCATCCATTTCATATAACGCAGCTATATGCCCACCTTGCACCCATTCGAGCTTGGAGTTGGCATAGTTACTGACAAGCCACTTCGCCATGTCGGGTCCCAGTTCGTCACCCGTCGAAGCAATAATCAACAAAGGCCGCTTCGAGTGCTCCTCATCTAGCTGATTAGGACAGAAACCCCAGTCGTAATGAAGGACATCAGACGCCTCCAAGAAACCTTCTCGCGTCTTTGATAAACTACACTTCGCATTCTCTGCGAACTCCCTCTCGAGCTGACCTTCAGCAATACCATTCTGTTTCCTCCACTTCGCAAAAGCCTCGCGCTCCGTTTCGTCCGCTTTGTCAAACAAAATTTTCCTGATGAGAGCTTCTGCTTTCTCTACTGTGTCCATCTGCGACGACAACGCTGCCGCTAGCAATCGGGGAACGATTCTGAAAGGTACCCACTGTGAAGGGGGCCCGACCGAGATGTAATTCTGCCACGTCATTCCTTTCCTATATTCTTTGTCCCACTTGAACGGAGAAAACGGTGATAAGATCAGACACCCGACTATGTTTCGCCCAAGCGGAAACACGTCGAAGGATGCTCCATAAATGATTTGTGCGGGAACAGTCCCAAATGAGCCTCCGCTGACATATATCCTGAGATTGTCATCGTTGGGGTGAAGATGGTTGATTAACGCAGTGAAGTCGGATGTTACACAGGTAGGATATGACAGATTTTGAGGGTGGGGGTCAGAGGTACCCCATCCGGGAAGAGTGGGCGCAATAAAATGAATGCCTAGTTCTCGCAAGGCTGGGGAAAGACGAGCCGCTCTTCCAACACCAAATACCCCGTGGTAAAAGACGATAACAAGGGAGCTCGTTGGATTCCCAATGTCTGCATAAGCCAATCTCCTCCCATCAGGGAGCGTCAAATCCTTTTCGAGGGCTTCGGTCATGATACGGTTCGTGGGCGTAGGAGGCGTCGTTCAGGGGTATGACGACCTCCGATCAATGTCGTCGTGACTTTATAGTTCATTAATGATAAAAATCAGCCGCTGCGCACAGACTGGGCCTTAACTTTTTGGATGAGCTGTTTATCGAGGCACATGTGTGCACAGCTGCGCAGTATGCTATAGCGGCATAGGAGCCTCCGTATAAGAACCCAGAGTCTTTGAAAGTTTGAGAGTGATTGACTCAGGCTGACTGAACGCCAAGAGGTTGGCATTGGCAGGGGGTAGCACTGGTAAACGGCGAGCCTTAAAAAGGAAACAGGTAACGCAATAGTTCTACCTCGTTGAAAGCCGTCAGTTACTTTATATTAGTGTTGTATTAGTGTCGCAAAAAATCGCAAACTGCGCATGGCCCTGTCGCTGTGATTGACATCATAGTTCGGGAACTAAAGTCTCACGGCAGCGGATCCATATGAAGGGACTAGTGAAAGTAGCGCTCCCTCCGGTAAAAATAGGAAGGCTCCAAGCCCAATATTAATAGCTTGACGATCGTGTACGATCGTAGATGCAACGCGACCCTGGTTCACTTGAATAACCGGAGAAAGCAATGAACGGTAATGAGTCTTACTTTATTGAACACGACTGGACGTGACATCGGGCACAATTCTGGTAGGAGAGTGTGTTTAGGTTCTGGCAGCGAGTATGAACAAGTACTGTACCTTGCTAGATAACTTATAAGGTCCGGGACCTCACTTGAAGTGGACCTTGCGAATTAAGTCCCTGACATTGATGGAACAGCAAGTATGGATGCCCCTGAAAGCAGTATACTTAGTGTTGTCCTATCAGCAATAAAAATGCTCGCATTTCCACGTCAGAACCCAGACTCCTTCCCATTCTCTTTCATGGGGGGGAAAACGACTGCTTCGCAGTCGGGGATGGAGTAGTTTATCTTATCTTATCGGCTTATGTAATGTTTTGATCGTTCTGAACCTTAATTATTTTTTACCCCCCATTACAGAGACTGGCATAACTTGACACGCCCTGTTGGTTGTGTTTGGTTACGGCCTCCAGATAATGGTATGCACATGCCCAGAGGGCATGTTCAAGTTGGCTTATTTTACAAAACATGTTTAAAAGTGTGACAGACAATCAGTCATTTTATTATTTCTGTCCTTCACCGCCCAGCCCAATGTAGGAATAATCTACGGATCTGATCAATATCTACATCAAGTTGTTCTAAGTGCAGAACAGTACCACAGTCACATCTTCGGGAGAGGGCAGCTGACATTGGAAAACTATCAGTAGACCTAGAAGAGGCCCAGTGCAATCATTTTCGCACAACTCTTGGATGGGAGAAATGAGTGTTCGGTGAGCAAAGGGAGGCAAAAGGGAGGCCGTAACCAAATACAACCAACGGGGCGTGTCAAGTTATGCCAGTCTCTGTACTTAATGGGGGGTAAAAAATAATTAAGGTTCAGAACGATCAAAATATTACATAAGCCGATAAGATAAGATAAACTACTCCATCCCCCGACTGCGAAGCAGTCGTTTTACCCCCCATGAAAGAGAATGGGAAGGAGTCTGGTCAGAATCACGCCGGGAACATTGCTAACCCGGCCTCCGCATGGAAAGAATCAAGCTAAGGGTCGCATCCGACGTCTTGCTCAGAACGATTTTCACGTCGTGATGTCAATAGTCCTTTGCATATAGGAACGGATGATAGCCCTTTAGTTGACATCGGAAAAGTACATTGCGGGCGCTCGACAAACCGTCAGGCTCGAATTGAGGCCAACTTTCCTGAGCCACATCAGCAAGTTAAAGCAATGGTTATTAAAGACAAGAACCCGCACCTCAAGGCACGCTTTCGCTGTCCGGCGTTGTTTTGATGTACTATGTTAGTATCGAGTGAACGAAAATGAGCAATGAAAAGGGATTCGTCGCAAAGGGTTTGATTAGGGTAAAAGATGAGTTATTAACAAAAGTACGTCAACGACAGGACGGAACGACACGGACCCAACGATGCTAGTAAATGCGAAATAGCAGATGAGAACAAAGAGATAGATGTACAAACGATGCAAATGATGGTATAAGTGAATGGTCGTGAGTGTCATGATGCTAAAGGTAACGCGAACGTGAGTAAAGCGATAAATGAATGTCAATAATTATCCAAGAAAAGCGAGCTCCGTCACTCGTCTACTCTCTTCGTCCTCGATTTCACACGTTCCGAGAAGTATGCTACCGGGGTTGTGTATTGTCGGGCTCAGAGGTTGCCGAGGCTTTGGAGGGGGAAGTGGTGCACCAGTCACTACCGTGAGTTGTCGGTTGAAGCCTAAAGATCGCACCGCGCGCAAGGCTCGACGTTCAACAGGAGGCGGAGGCGGAGAGGGGAGAGGTGAGGGAATAGTAGGTGGAGGGGGAAGAGTGGATTTTTCCTTCCTTCCCAAGGTTCCTACTACCGACCGACGAATCGTTGTCAAAGACCGAGAACCAGGTGCTTTGTCGAGTTTCTTGAAAAGGTTGAGCGACCTCCGACGCTGTCCCTTCGCTCGAGACTCCGCCGGAGAGGAGTCAGTCATCCCTCGCCGGATGGTGGAACTTTCCGGTGCTACAGGAGCCTCGAAGGGGTTTCCATTATTTGAAAAGGGAGAGGTCGATTCCTCCTTCGGGCTTTCAACGATCACGGGGATATCGTGCGAAGGAAAGTCATTTGCCCAAACTTTCCCTCCAGACCTCCGTTTACTCGCGTGAGATTCCGAGCTCGTCGTAACAATAGTGAGTACCTGTGACGTGGCGTCGATGGAAGGAGTCGCAATAGAAGATTCGTCCGAGGATTCATGGGAAAGAACAGTATGTGAACGTTTGCGTGACGGCAGCGCAAGAGATCCTTCTTCTGTACTATGTCCGGTGGACATAGTTGGAGATGAAGGAGGCGTGACCGAATTGAGGAAGGTTGGCGAAGGAGGATAAAGTTGCTTCTGTGATTCGACCTTGTCAGCAGGTATCAAACTTGAAGTAGCATGTCCAGCAGGTAAGTCTTTCGAAATGGGGGAAGAGGGTATAGGGATGAGGGCCGGATCAACGTCAGCCGCCTCTGCTATGGACGTAAGGAGAGGCGATGGAGGCAGCGGCACAAAGACTGGATCCGGCTCCGGTCCCGAGGGTGCATCATGTGAGGGAACACAGGAAGTAGAGGGGTGAAGATGCAATGCAGGCGGTTTTAAGCTCTTGCCGTGTAATGGCGCTGCAGTAGTGGGGGAAGGAGCAGGAGAGTCCATCTCAATGACAACCTCCAAGACTTGAGGCTGAGCCAAGTCTGATGCACTTTGCGACGATGAACCGCCAAATTTGAAGTGAGTAAGACGATCGCGCTGCTCTGCTTCAGCCGTGCGATTCCTGGTCTCCCATTCTTCTTTGATCCGATGCGCAGCACTGGGTTGATCATCATCAGTATCGTCTTTCAATTCGAGACTGGGGATGCGTCGATCCTGCTCCAATTCTTGTATGCTCAAAGGAAGGGGAGGAAGTAGACCGCGCGCGCGCAGCGCTGCATCCCTGTTGTACTGGGAGACTGGAGGGCTTGGGGAGCTGGGAATTGTCGGTGAAACCTTACGAAACGTGGTCGATATAGTTCGTAATAAAGTTTTCGATTTAGACGTTTGTAGTTGCGGCGTCGGGGAGCTGTGGAAACAGTCAAAAAAAAATACCATATGGATCTTGACCAACTCACTTTGTCTTGTGGCGTTCAGCGTCAGTAGAACGCCTCACAGGAAACTTTTCTGACAGACTGAAGCGAGAGAAGAGCATTAAGAAAGGCGGACATTGCACATACTGCAGAAAAACTTACCTCGCAATAACGGGGGGGTCTAATTCTCCGGAAACTTTCTCACACGCAGCAGGCCCGTTCTGCCTCGTATTAAAAGCGGGACCCTGCTTACTCTCTGTATTCTTCGGACCACTGCCTCTTCTTCCCAGAAAACTAGCGACAGGTAAGATAAAGGTCCTGTGCGCTTTCAAGGACATGCCTCGCAGCGATGAAGTCCTCGATCGCGTGCTGCCCTCTGGCAGTGAGGCACTAGAAGGTAAAACCTCAGCAAACGGTATTTTTGGTGGAAGGAGAGTCGACATGAAGGAGGAAGAAGAAAGAAGACACGATGGATATATGCAGCCTGGAAAAAGCGAGTGGTTCCACGGGGTGTCAGAATGTTTGGACTGATCAGGTGGTAGTGTCGCTGCCAAGTCCAAGTCGTGACGTGGTCACTGTCGCTGTCGAGGACGATCTGTTAGTTACCGCTAGCAGCAATGACGAGCACGACAAGGGAGAGGAAGAGAAGAGATTTGATGCAGGCGATGCGCACATCTTATATGTTTGGACATTTTGAAGGAAATTGGATCCAGGAGACGAGCAAATCTCCGACTTAGATCTCGCGTGATCCTTTAGACCCGATCCTGGGGTAATTTCACGGCATCACCGATCGGCTTCCATATCTAGAAATCCTCGGGTAATCTTCCTAAATTTTAATGGGTTTTACGGATTTCGTACTGAATTACAACTCACATGATTTCGTACCAGCATTGCCCGCCTCGCATCAGAAGCCGGGCCATCCTTTCACTCGTCTCACAGCTGTTCGACCCGCACCACATGGTCTGAGTTAGCTGCCTTTCTCTCCATCTGCTGAAACACCGGGTTTTGGGTCTGTCAGGTGCTGCGAAGCTCGCCACTGAAAGCTGTGGGAGTCGAAGCACACTGCTATCATCTAGCGAATCCGATTAAGAAAGTTGCAATATATCTTTGACAGAGTAGTCCGAACCTCGAGGGAATGGTACCTTCTCCAAGTCATCCTCCAGGTTACCGTCCCGGAAGGTAAACAACATTCTGAAAGCCCCATAAACTGTTCAACGAAAGCCCAATTCTAAATTCAAGAGAAGATTTTTACCTGACGAGATGTTCAAACGAACCTCGCTGTGATGTCCGCAATCTAGCCCTCGAAAAGATCGTAAGCCAGGTTGGGAGGAATCCGGGACCACGGACAATATATTTTATAAAAGGAACCATCACGCAGACGCTCCAGCATCTGTTTGCGTACCTTCTGGACTCTATTCAAGTCCAGTGGAAGGATCACAACTGCGATGTTCACACATAAGCCAAGGAACTAGGAACACGGCCCTTGAACGGGCGTTCCTCCGTCAAAATGCTAGACAGATAAATCGCACGGCAATTGGTACTTCAGCGCAGGAACAGGAACCCCGACTGGCGCATTCAACATCCTACAGAGAATGCCAGAAGGAGATGCAAGGCTAGTCATTCCAAATGTCAGATAAAAACTGGAGGCCCTGACAGTAAGCGCCTGGCGTGTCCAGACAGACGCAGCGTAAGGATTGATGGAAACCCGATAGCCTATAGATTTGAAATCGGCAAGCTTAGCTTCGGACAGCAACCAAGTCCCCGATTCACCGATTCACTGAGTAGCATTCATCTGAACGATTGCATTCGGAGAGCGCTGAGATACAACACATCTTCAATCAACGACGAAGCCATCTACAAAGTGACATGCAATGAGTCATGGCAGCTTCATTTCCGCAACACGAGGCGAAGAAGAACTTTATACATAAGAAATACTACCATGCCAGGGTATATGCGCTGATTCATTTTATGGGAAAAAAGTAAACAAGGTTACCGAAGTCGACCTAGACACACGTGGATGGTTTCCATGCTGTTTCCACGCCGGAGTAACTTGGAAAATAAGCGAGGGAATCGATCACAATGGATCCTACCTCACAACCGTCCTTCGTCATGATGACTAGAAAAAAAGATGGAAATACCTAATACGTTAACGTTAACACACGCACAATAAACCATGACCGAGGTATTTATCAAATCTCGACGCCGACGGCAACTTTTCGGTCCAAGCAATGTAAGGATATACATTTGAACGAAAGAACTTGGAGCGGCCGTCGACAAATGCGCCCAAGTCCATACGAATCGGTGTAGCCACGAAATGGCGCCCGTTCGGGTGACGTAAAGTATAGAACATTTCAAACTCCGACATACTCCGACGCCCGAATTTGACGCGCTTCTCCCGAGCGTCCAATTTCATTTTCAACGCTTTGAATGCGTTGAATATCCACCGACTTGCTGCTGCATGGCTCCTCCTTATGACCTTTAGGCGGCGCAAGCTTGTCGCTGATGCTAGTCGGATCTACCTGCATGCTCTTTGTCTCGTGAACTAGAATCCCGACAGAATCGTTGACCTCGCCTACATCTGTCTCGAGTCTCGGAACCGCTTGATTTTGTCGAGTTGCGCATCTGATAGCCATGATTAATGGTCGATTCAATTTTGGGAATAATCTCGTGACACTCCATTCTACATCGTCCGGTTATCTATCCACGCAGTCCGGCATTCGATTTAAGCGTCGTTCACAATGTTGGTCGGTGATACGAGGGCGCTTGCTCTGGCAATATGGACGACGGCGAATTCGCTACTCAGCTGAACATAATTGCCCATGCGATGGTCGGCTATCATATACAGCCCCTTCATTATGAGCCATGATGGCGAAACCTGTGAGCGAATCACGCGGTACCGGTATACATATGCGTTTCTGGTATGAGTCCGTGCTGGGCGGCATCTACATACGCGCCGCAGGCGCGAGCAATAGTACTTTTTTGTACGGAGCCGACGCTCAGAGAACGTCTAGAGTCGGCCGGATGCAGCGACTTTGTCTCTTGACATGGACGCGCCCAGTCTTCTAATGCCCCCGGACATGATACACCGACAAGTCTTGCCGCTTTGCTTGCCTGGATTCTGAGCCTGGCATGGTGTCTCGGATGTCTTGAAGTTCTGGAAGAGCAAGTTCGTGCGCCCCACTCTATGTCAGCTTCCGATGCTGTAGCGCCTAACGAGGCTGCAACTCGGACCCGTAGTGCAAAGATTCCGTGATTCAGTCCAGGTCCTTGAGCGATCCCCGCTATTTTCTCGGTTTCCGAGTTCCGGTTCTCGTCGTGGTGAGTAGCGGAGAAACCTTGCTATTTTCACTGGCTCCATGCCACGATACTCAAATGCCGCCGCATGTGTTTGCCACCGGATGGTCTCATGTGTTCGCATCGCCTTGCAATCTTGTTACCTGGATCAAGAAACCTATCTCTTCTCACGGACAGTATCGCTCTCGAGAACCTCTTGACGGTTTAGGCATCATGTATGATTAGACTTCGACCCCCGCTGATTTCGTCGTCGAACAGATCAAACCCATGTCTTGGACCGTCCATCTCTATTCGTGGGAAGTCTTCTGGGCAAGGAGCTCGCATGGCTGAGATTACCAGATCAAACTCTCTATGTAGATGTCTTCGGTCTATCGAAAACGTCTTTTCTTACTGATGGCAACTCCTGTATCTTTCATCTCTACAATCTTTCGGCAGATGAGCATACGTGATTCAGGCTTCTGAGAGGCTTCTCTCCTCTGGACTTCGTGAGCGTTGCTTAAGGATAATGTGGCCCGCACGGCGAACTCTGGGCTGATCTTCTGCTCGTCTCTCACAGCTTTGTATCATTCTTGGTAAAATAGCTTCCCCGGGTCAAACCACACGGCTATGGATGACCTCTACCTCTAGAGCTCGAGGTCACCGTGATCATATGGCTCTACTAGAGGAAAGTGGACTTGCCCCTTGAGTATAGCTCTCCGCTGATAACACTAAACACTGCAAGATCGTCCATACGGTCGGCAAACACTTAATTCCACATTTAGTGACAAGAGGTCGACGTTCTCCAATACAAGAACCTGTGGGGTTTGTATTGATGTCAGTTTTGACAGACGGAATCATTAGACGATGCATTTCTATTGTTTTTTTTTACATCGATCTTCGACCTTTGTATTGAGCAACTTGCCATCAATTAATGATTATAGAATCAGCGGAGCTCAGTGCTTGTGTGATGAAACCATAAACCAGGGAATCATGCCATCTATCGCAAGGAATCAGACGAACCCTGCCAACGATGGTGCCAGTTATAAGTTGCTGTAGCTAGGCTACACCTTTTGTAGCTGTCAGAATCAAAGCGATCTTTATTAGCTTCGGCAGTTTCCGGTGATTCATGTGAAAGGTCGGGAGGTCACCGCCGGGTGTGAGTCAACGTGCTGTCGCTGTCAGCACTTATCCATTTTCTTGTATCATGGCACTGGGGCACTACGGAGGACCTTCGAAGACATTAACGCCGGTGCAAGGGCCAACGGAATTCGAGATTCTCAAGGCATCACATAAGTATATCTACACATCTGCAGGTGTTTCGATTTACTCATTTGTTTCACAGATTTCTCCGCGAAGATGAGGATAATGAGAAGGATTCGTCATGGGAAAACAAGCTGGCATCAAAGTACTACTCAAGCCTTTATCGGGAGTTTGCTGTATGCGATCTGAAGCATTACAAGTCCGGAAACGTACGTCCTCTATTGTTGAACGTGTGTGCAGCCTTTAAGAACTACGATGGACAGTTCGCCTTACGTTGGAGGACCGAGGAAGAGGTGCTATCTGGAGCTGGAGAGACCACGTGTGGCAATACCCGCTGTGTGCACCACGACCCCAGGGACGACTACAAGACTTCCCTCACGACGTTGGAGCTGCCATTCACGTATTCGGAGCACGGAGAGACGAAATCTGCATTGGTAAAGGCCGTTCTGTGTAAGAAGTGTCTGGACAAGATGATGTGGAAACGGAGGAAGGAGAGGTCAGAGAAAGCAGGTGATTCAGAGGACAAATCGCAGCGGCGAAGCGACGATGCTACAGAAGACAAAGGACGCAGACGCAAGCGCCACCGAGACCGTGATGTAAACGAAGGTGGCAAGCGACAGCGCCGACACAGTTCACGTTCTTTATCCCCTACGGGGCGCAATCCAACATGACCACTTCTATCAAACAAAGGGCCATACTCCATGTTCACTACGTGAACTACTGATACCCAACACCTTGTATTCCTTTCCCATTCCCGCCTCATCTACAAGACGCTGCGCAGCTTTCCTGATATCCTCCGCTCGCTCTTCCGTCTTGGCAGAGCGGATCAACATGTTGACACGCGCTTCTAGTCCCATCGATACCAGAAATTGCGACTGAGGCAGGGGACCATATGTGGGAACTGGAGGGTTCGATGAGTCCGAGGATCGTCGCAAATGGAGAGAGAGAACACGTACCCAGATCGCCCATTGCTTCCTTGATGTAACCAAAATCCACATTGGCGGTTAAATCACATTCACCTGGCCGGTCGAAGACATCTACTATCTGGTGATCTTTGAATGCCTGTGATTGATATAAGGATACCTGCCAGAGAAATTGAGGTGCATAACGTACGCGGAAAGAATCCCCGAACGGTGAATCTCCGCCATAATCAACGACCAATGCGCAACCACCAGGAGAGAGAAGCTCCCCTACTTTCCTGGCAATCCTGAAAGATGCTGCCGAGACCTCTAGGCGAGAACCTTCGGGCAGTTGGTCGAAGCGTAGCGATGATCTGCCGAGGAGTGTAGAAGCAGCTGTAGGGTTTGGGGATAGGACGCGACGCAATCGTGGGTAAGCGAGCTCTTCTATTGAGTCAGGTATAGAATCAACCATTATTTCATGCCACCCTTGTTTTCCTCGCTGTAAATAAATCTCTTAGAATCAATCTTATGGCGTAAGGAATTACTCACCTCAAGCATACTGACTGGTAATGCATCGAAAAACTCGTGAGCTACGAGCATGGTATAGTCACCGGACGAGGATTCGATTTCGTCTATCGATCCATTCCAGGCGAGGTCCCAGTCACTTTTCTGAGAGAACGGCAGAAGGCCGTCGTTTTGAAGTGCCCGCATGGAAAGACTTGTTTCGACAAGATGGACCCGTTTCAATGCGCTTTTCGCAAACTGCTGGACCACCTGAAAATCCGTCAAAACACTGGGAGGTCGCCCAAAAAGTCACTAAAGTACCCGGAGAATATCAGCCATGAGCGTTCCCCTTCCCGGCCCAAGCTCAACGAGGCGTATTGAAGGTGGAGAACCTGCATTCTGCCACTGCGACAGAAGCCAGATGGCCACGAGCTTCATGTTCGGTGCTGCTGGCTCGTCACCCATGAGCATCCTAAGGAGTAAACCACACCTCGCACCTCTCCGAAGACCTGACTGATTTCGGGACTTGTAATGAAGTCTCCTCGTTTTCCGAACACAGCATTAGTCGGATTCATGTAGTATCCGTCTATTGGATGTGATAGACACAAGTTCATGTAACTTCCAAAGGGCATAGGACCAACTGCCTTGGGGGAAGTTGTCAGTATCAAAAGGCTGTCGGGATCGTATTTCAACGCACTTTGATGTGGTCAAGGACTATCTTCTCGATTTTTGTGACCGGTGGATTTGTCGATACATTCCGGAAGAAACATGCATTTGAATGGGTAAAAGAGGGAGAACGACGCGAAAAACTTGTCCCAAAGATTTTGCGAGATTGGCGTAGCATGATGATGGATGTCGTTAACAAGGCATCTAGCGACCACGGTAGACGTGCAGAAAGAAAAGCGAGACGGAGTGCACGGCACCCCGGTCCGACACGGGCCCTGACAAGTCAAATTCACAAAATCTACCTGGGAGGTTCGTATGTAATAGAATAGTCTAGCTGTATTTAATTTCTCCAACATTCGTGAACCCATGCCACAACTGATGCGGCCATCTTCTTTCCTTGCATAGCGTGCATATCAACACCACCTCCAGCCCCCATTTCTTCCCGTTTCTTGATCTTCGCAACTCGACCTTTGAGGAATGCATCTTGAACGGCAGGAGCCCATTCACCGGCTTCATAAGAGTCTCTAGAGAGTTCTACACCGACACCTTCATTGTCAAGAAGTAAGCGAAGACCATGCTCTTCAATAAACAGAGGCCTTGACACTTGAGAGAGATTTTGTAAGAGATTCTCCCGAATCAAGCTAAGGGGAACACACCATAGACGAAAGGGGTGGCCGAGTCGACGCATTCTGAGACAGTTCCGTAACCCTTATTAATTGAATTAGTTTGAATGTACAAGTTAAAATTGAAGGACTCACGAGTTTACCGAGGAGAGCGTCTGCTGCTGCTGTAAGGTCCGGCATGTATACATCCCGTGGCGCCACATAAAAGCCCTCAGGTAGTTCCGAGTCGCCTTGTGACTCCCATTGATCTTTAGTGACGCCACACACTATAGCAATCCAAGAGGAATCCGGGAGCAGCTGTGATTCAGTTTCATCCTCGGCAGCAAACTCCGCGAACTGTTCGATAGGCGTTGAGGGAATGGTGTTGAAGGACGGAAAGCCGGTAGAGGGAGTTCGCGACAAAAGTGGAGAGCCAGATATTTTTGAGGCAGGTGGCGCACCAGGGATCCAGATATGGGAGGAGGTAGCTAGGCGAGGGGAAGCGACGGATCCAAAGTCTGCACCTGATCCATTCGCTGACGAAGAATTGATAGAAATAGCACCTAGCTGGAGATCACTGCCTCCAGGGTAGTATGGTGGCAGATTGACTGAGGAGATACCAAGTCCTTGCACTGGTTTAGATAGATCAGCGACGCTCGGCTGTCGGCTGTGAGGTCTGGTGGGAGACCTGCTGCCCTGCCTACTAGGTGTTCGGAAAACCTGACCACCAAACGACACAATTAAGATCTTGGTAGCTTCCGGATCATGCAATTGGGAAGGCACTCCAATAGAAGACAATAGATGAGATCTTCCTTCAGGTGTGTACACAGACGGTGAGGTAGATGGTGGCCGGACTAGAAGAGGTGCGGATTTGACCATTCGAGGTATACATTTTCTGGCTAGCCTTGTAGAAGGAGGGAAAGGTATACCTGGATAAAGTTCCAATGAGATATAGGGACGAGATAGCTTCGCGACAATGCTGGAATAGAATCTATTGTCATGAGTGTCTACCCAGGAAGAGGCGGGTAGAGATGGCTCGAGAGAAAATGAGGGTATGGGTATATTCCCTGGAAGTTGAAGAAGAAGGTCTGCACAGCGATAGCCAGAGTGGATTTGCTCGACCAACGGCATGAGTTCGGCCTCTGGGACGGGTATATCGGGGACAAGGGTATCGAGATTTGGCTCTAGAGTAGGAGACTGATCAGTGAATGACGTAGCGAGATAGCTGTAGACCGAGTCGAAAGTAAAGTTCGTGATGAGAACGGAAGGCACGCCGGCTGTTTTCGCGGCCAAACTGTGGAGCATTAGCAAATAACATGAGGCGACGCGACTCTTACCATCCGAGAAAAGCGGCGTCGCTCAGGACACAACGCGCATTGATACTAGTCAGCCAACAGACTTCGTCGTCTAGCAAAGCCTCTTTGTTGCCGAGAAACTGCTTCAATACTTGCACGCTTTTTTGACGGTCGACGCGATATCTGGACGTCTGTGTCAACTACTGCCAAGGGTGAAACGGCAGCTGCACTCACGCCAAGGGCTGAACGATGACAGGATCAATCTCGGAGTACCGGTAATGTGATTCGGCTGCGATGCTCTCGGAAAAGACGTGTTTTGGCGCCGAGGAAACGATGTATACTGTTGGCTTGGATTCCTCCGGAAGAGCTAGCAGATGACAAGCAAACGCCGAAACTCGTGTTGCGTGTCCATATCCTGCATATATTAAGCGCATAATAATAATAGAAGTAGAAAACCCGTACCGTGGCCTGAGCAGTAGTACACAAACGTCCCGGCCATGAAGAGATGAACAAGGAATATGACGTCACGATTTTCGTGACATAAGTTACATGGGGCGGTGGCTGTGCAAACGCGCTGGTAACAGGACATGAGGCGGCTGAGCAGCAACTCTCACTTTCGGACTTTTGTGTCTGCTCTGTTTTTAGTTTTCTTCTTTTACACGTATCAGGGGCACCTCTAATTCCACCATGGGTAGCAGGCGCGTACCCCCATTAAAGGCACAGCTCGACAACTTTCGCCACCAACGCCCTTCTTCGGCACCTCCGATACCCCAACGGTCGGAACCGTTGCAGATGTGGCCCTCTGCCGCACTTGGTCACGAGAGAAACGACACTAATAACACGCGTACTCAGCAGGATAACAGCACTTCTCTGGATCTAATGGGCAGTCTGCATCGGTCGGAACCATCTGTGGTCAAGACAAGAAACGGAAGTGTATTGTCTCGGGGCTTTATCCTAAAGACAGACTTTTATCCTTCAGGTATGTCTACCTTTGTCGTCCCTTGATAAGCGCTTGACACAAGGCAGGCCGCGCTCTTGACCTGGATCTGAACGTTCATGGTGCACCCAACTTTCGTGCACCCCGTATCGGCAATCTCAACGTCTTCGGAGTCGCCCAGCCACGAACCCAGGGTCTTAGAGCCATTCTTTCTGTCCTTAGATGCTCGCCGAACACTCCAGATCCTTCTCATGTTGTCTGGTTTTCGACCAGAGAAGAGCCCATTGGTAACGTCGACTTACTTTGAATACTTGATCACCCACTTATCAGTCTATGTAGTATACATATCCGGAAGGCCTTTCGTTTTGCGAGATGCATCGGAGCCCAAGAGGACACACTCCCTCTCGGATCGTGCTGAAAACCTCGAAGCCATCGAGCTCAGATTGAAGAATGATATATTACATGAAGCCAGCAGGTTTGGTGGACTTTTACTCACTCACAACGAAATGGCTACCGATAGCGGAGAAGGCGCTATATTGCCGACGTGGACAGCGGTCGATACTAATAATGTCAAGACCTCACGTGAACTCTGGGGATTCATGAAAGAGAGTGGTTGGAATGTCGATGTTAGTCCGTGCCTCCCTGGTGTTTAGTATAAACTCACGCAAAGCAGTATCACCGGATACCGATTTCCCCTGATCGTCCTATAGAGGCGAGTTCAAAGGGTATACCTGTCCAAGGCAGAACACTAACCACTGAATACGTAGGATAATTATCTGGATGCTTATCTACGCGTCATCCAACAAACTGATCCTCTACGCACATCTTTGGTGTTTTCTTGTGGCATGGGTGCTGTACGAACGACCTTCGCTATGGTCGCAGCATGCGTCCTCCGACGTAAACAGCTCATATCTAAGGGCTTGCCGGATCCATATCTTGTGAAAGGCTTCTCAAGCGCCGGCGGGACAAGCTCAGTAAGTTTCCGGCTGTTTTTGATACAACTTGTAACTGAACTCTGCAGCCCCCTCACCTGGTCCGTTGACGTTGGTGCTATTTTCACCTAGTTGTGTCATTCACATTCCCACTTGTCAGGATACGGAGATTCGCCTTTTACAATCTATGGAACAAGTCAACGCCCAACAGGAACTCAGTAAATCACTTTTAAGGCTTACATACCTTCTTCAGCAAAGTAGGCACCTTGCAGAATCACGTTTCGATCCGACTCACTAATGGAGCTCCGTGCAATTTAGTCTTGCAGGACAAGAACTCTCAATCTGCTATTGAACTCCTTATCACTCAACCAACTCTCCTGGAAAACCTACGTAGAGCCCACATGGGTAACTATGGTATCATTCTCAGTCTCCTGGGTTGTTTAGACCAGGGCCTTCAGGCAAAGAAATTGGTTGATCGCATTATCGATGCTGGTACGTGCTCGCATGGATACCATGCAAACTTGAGACTGACGGTGACTAGCGGACCACGTTACAAACTTACGCGAAGACATCCTTGTACATCGCATCAAGTACTCTCTTATCAGTATGGAAGAAGAGCAGGGAGAAATATTGCTTGAGAAGTCTCGGCGTGCTCTGGAAAAATAGTGCGTTTTAGCCTCAATCTAGATATCTGTGCCTTGCATCTCATCAAAATATCCTTTTCTAGCTTCTTCATTATCGCGTTTGCGAGTTACGTGGATAGTTCGGAAGATTTTAGTCAGAGTTTTTCGAACTGGCTGAAGGTATGCCCGGAGACTTCTTCCAACTAGTTTGATCACTAATAGACATCTATAGACTCGAATTGAGATTTGGAAGTAAGTTGTGTCAAAACAAGGTAAATGAGTTGATGCTGATATCAAGAAGTCAAGTCATGTTTTTGCGCAAGTCGATTGGGACAAGATTGAATGTCTTTGCACCTATCAACGACCTGTCTTCGTTATCCAAGTCTGGCTCTGCAGGCAGGGCTCTGGTCCCCGGGAGGAATAACGATGTAGCTATCGCCGGAGGTCAAATTCTCGGAGATGAATTCTCGACTCACGTCATAAAGGTAGCTCTAAAATCGCTCGGGGCATTCTTTTTGTTAACGCATACCAATACAGCATCGCAGTGGTATCATTTTGCGCGAAAGGTATCGTATTTTCCCTCCCTCAGTCGTATCTCTGAACTAAAATCTCATGTCAGCACTTTACTGAAGTCCGACCAGTGGCTCAGTCAAGGGCGTAGCGTTGACGATGGTGTCCGTGGTGCTATCAATTTCAGACGAGTGCCAGGAACAAACATCTATGCATTGGGGCAACCAACTATCGAGGCAATTGACGAAGTTGTGGATCGAATCAAGGATGCTCATCCATCTGCGCAAAGAGTGGTTTGGATTACACTGAGAGAAGAGCCCATTGTCTATATCAACGGCGCACCCTACTGTCTTCGCAGGGAAGGGTTCTCATTGAGAAATATGAAGGGTAAGACGCTCGCATTCGTACGTGTTCATCATGTGCGAATAACTGAACGGTACTGTTAGACTACGGTGGTATTTCTGCTGCTCGGCTGGAGGTCTTGGAGCAACGCCTGCGAGATGATATACTTTCAGAGGGACAAGCATTTGGGGGACGGTGAGCTACTAGCATTGCTCTGTTGTGATGATGTCGGTCACTCACAGTTCAACAGTGTGCTACTCCACTCTGAAACGTCTGATGGAACCATTGTGCCAATTTGGGAAGAAGTCGAAAGTGATAATGTGGTCGTTCTCAAAGACGTCATGGCCAGTCGAAAGTCGACGCAAGGGATTCAACTCGTTTACGATCGTATCCCCATCACCGCGGAGCGACCGCCTGATTTCTCTGATCTCAGCGAGATGATTGATGTCGTTTTGCGTTCTTCGAGGGACACGCCCATTGTCGTCAATTGTCAACTAGGCCGGGGGCGGAGTACGTTGGCCTCAATCATCCTCCTGCTCATCCGACAGTGGTTGGATTCGCGTCGTACCCCTCAAACACCTCACTTTAAGCTTCAGCGTACTATGTCTATGTCTACCATGTCACCGATAGAGCCTACCTCGTCTTCTTCCAAGCATCGCCAGTCTTACCAGGTCATCAATAGTAGGTCCTTGTCGGTTCATTCCTGCCTCGACCTAATTTTGTTTTGCTAGATCTTCTCCGAGTGTTTAGAAAAGGTTTAGATGTCAAGAACATCGTGGATGACACTATAGATCAATGTGACGTATTCTACAACC
Organism: Armillaria luteobubalina; assembly: GCA_030435615.1. Lineage (NCBI taxonomy): Eukaryota > Fungi > Basidiomycota > Agaricomycetes > Agaricales > Physalacriaceae > Armillaria > Armillaria luteobubalina. The sequence continues at coordinate 116,395 of JAUEPU010000115.1, forward strand.
TTAGAGACTCTATTGAAGAGAACCGTATCAGAGCCGAACAAGCTACGGATGAGAAGCAGAAAAAGTTGTATACACAGAAAGGTGAGTTTCTTCGGAGAATTGCTCTGAGTCTATATGCTGACATCCATCTTTCTTGAGCTTTGCATAATTTACGGCGGTACTTCGAATTGATTGTGTTCCAGGCTTATCTGCAATCTACGGAACTAGACACTATGGACAGTTTTGAAAGTGTGGAGACCTTCGTGAAGAACCGACCAGGTGCGTGTTTTTCGTGACAACAAGGTATCATATGACGTTATCCCGCTTGTAGTCATCAAGACGTTCGAGAAGGAGCTGCTCGCTGACGGTATAAATGCCTTGAAACCCCTGGAGCGGTCAAACCTCACCCAGGGTGTTGCCCATCCTGATGAGGTCCAGCAAGTCGTCACCAATCGCTCCGGTAGCATTCTTTCAGCATCAACGATACTGAAGAGTGATTTCTTTTCAAATTTACAGAAGATGACACTCCCAGAGTAGGCCCTTGTTTTCACAACATTCGTACGCTGACTTATGTGGTCTCAAAGACGAATCGAAGGATCACCCAATTTCCGTAGAATACCATTGACGCTCTTGCTCTCCTCTTCTGGTGAATCCACTCCGACGGTGGAGCAAGACGAAGCATCTATTGCCCCTGATGGGAAAATGGTGTGTGGAAGGTAAGCGGTGTCGATTGGCACGACAAAAGCTAAATTACTGACTGGTTGCAGCGGCATGCCTACAGTAGATGGTTTAAGACGCGCACTCAAACGCGTAGATGCTGGGCCGGATGGACATAATATGGTTTATTGGACTTCTCTGCGAGAGGTTCGTGGTTTATCATATCGACACCTCATTGTTCACATTTCTTTGTAGGAACCTGTGATTTATATTGCGGGGAGACCCCATGTGCTCCGTCTTGTAGACAAACCTCTTGAGAACGTAGAGTGAGTCAAAAATCTGCTCTCACGTAGTCCCATTCTTATCCAGTGCACAGAGCGACAGGTGTAACTACAGCCATGGTTGAGGCCATGGAACATAATTTCAAGAGAGACGTCTTGCGCGAGTTGAGGGCAGGTAAAGGACGTATCTTGTTGCATGACGAAGTGGAAGAAAGACCTGGGGTCTTCTCCATTATACCATTATGGGAAGAGGTCGAAGAGAAGGATATTTTGACTCCTCGTGACGTATTTGACCTCATGACGGCAGAAGGCTTCAAGGTGAACCATATTGTTTATCGTGAGAGTTACAATCTAACGCAATGCTGTCAGCTTGACTACGGTCGAATAGCAATCGTAAGGGCACATCCTTGTTTTTTATACTTTTAAACATATTTCTAGACTGACGAGCAAGCACCCTTGCCGGACGCACTGTCATTGCTCTTGGAACGCGTAAAATCGGGGCTATCAAAGGCCGGCGATTTCATCTTCAATTGCCAGATGGGACGAGGACGAACAACGACAGGGATGGTGGCAGCCTGCTTGATATCTACGATGATGAATTGGAACAGCCAAACGAGCGATATCTTGTCCCATGACGAGGCTGCTGGGGTATTCGATTCAATAGATGGTTATTCGGAGGAAGAGGCCTATAGGCAAGGTAGGAAGACCTGGACTATCAACGTGCAACCTTGACGACTAATATTGCTTCACAGGAGAGTACAAGACAATTCTTCAACTCGTCGGCGTGTTATCACACGGCAAGGTGGCGAAACGTTTAGCGGATAGAGCGGTCGACCAGATGCAAGATGTTCAAAATCTACGAAAGACGATCTACGAGCAAGTACACTTTTGTCTGGCGATGCCTGCGACTGATCATTTAAATAGCTACAAGCTGAAGGTTGATGCATGTGAGAAAGGCAGTTTGAAGGAGCGCAAACTACGCAGCGTGACCGTCAATTACCTGTAAATTTACCTTCCCAACGCGATCACCGTGATCTGATGCTGAATCTGTTTAAAGATACCGGTACGGGATGTTGATCGTGTTCGCCAACTACCTTATCGAAGTACGGGAGAGTAAGGTCGAGATGATCTTCTCAGAATGGCTCTCCGGGCATAGAGAAATCACAAACTTGCTGAGTCGACGGTCGTTAGATTGATTTTGGTATGTGCGTATGATAAACTGGTCTAGGGATACAGATTGTCATGACTAGGGTAAATGCTCGACAACAAGATATTGGTTCTACAGATGATGACTGCTTCCAACTGTTTTGCTTTCATGTTTATGCCCAATTATCAATAAGAGAATCGCGCATCTCTCCTATAACGGCGGCAGAGTCCTGTCCTTGTAGCTCTGCGAACAGACCGTGAGAAAGGAAACAATAAAGAGAGAACGCCGACGTACTGAAGGCGGCTTCTATGACACTGATCTCCGTTGCGGTTGTCTCTAGACCTGTGAATGCACACCAGTCGTTCACGACGAGACCTGCACCAATAACATCGGAACCGCGATTTACTGTTCCAGCCTAGTAGAACGTTGGAAAGTGTATCAAGTCGACATCGATGCACGCACCACCAGTGGAACTTGCAACAGACTACTCAATTCATCTTGGTCCTGTATACTTGTTTTTGGGTGCACCAGACCGCCCTGATTCGTGATCACAGAGTAGCTTCCTACTAAAACGTTGTCGGCGACTGTCTGCCTGAAGACCTCGACCTTGAGGACATCTGCGATGATCTCTTCTGTTTCCCGATCGATGTCTGGATGAACGAGGGCGACATAGTCATTACATGCAATGACATTTCCGAGAGCAGAGAGTCGTTCTTCAACTCGCTGGACGGCGACAGCGTCTGGGAGAGAGTTCCGCAGATGTTGGAGCTCCTGGTCGGTGGTGGACGCTGGAACTAAAAGGCCGTGACGATTTCCTGTAAAAAAGACCTGTGAGAGTTGGACAAGGCATATGTTTGAGTACAACGCACCGGCCGTCAACCGTCCTATTATGCGCGTCCCGCCAATACTCGTGTGCACGATAGGAATGACATCTCCGAGCTCGCTTTCAAAGGCCGAGTAAAAGTTTGTGCTGCCCTGGATGGCGGCCAGGCAGTAGCTGTTTGTCAACTTGGAGAAGACGCCAATGTCGCTGTTGTTTTCGAATTGAATACCTGGACGAAGCGGGAGATTATGTCAGATGCAATAACTTTAGGAAAAAGTTTCCATACGGGTGGCCATAGAAGAAGAGTGTTGCAAAAATGTGGTGAAAGCTGGGGAGATGTGTCGGGAGAGGTGAGGAGAGGATGAGGAAGAGGTGATCTTGTTGATCTTGTATGGGAGAGCTGATGGGAGTAAAGAATTTTTCTGGTCCTTTTTATTTGTCAGATATGATCGATCAACTCGGAGTCAGGCACTTCGGAACCGTAATTACTGATGCACTGAATTCTGACCTCTCCTGACTCGTACTTTGCTCCAATGTCACCGGTTGGATAGCATTTTATACGGCTCTAACAACGCTGTGTAAAAATAATACAAGAGTTCTTAAAGATCGTGACCGTATTCTGAGATCAGTTGGAACTTGGGACCTTTCTACAATTTCCTTCCAGTGTTGTTACAGGACGGACCGTCATGCTCTTGGATGTAGATTTTCGATGACGGTGCTCTGTCTGGAGGTATCTCATCGGCCATAATTCTCGTTTAATAAATAAGCATCATAGTTTCGAGATAAGACATGAACACCCAGGCTACTTTGATCATGACTACTCCGACCGCGAAGGCATCTTCAGATGAGAGCCATACGCCTTTTCACCCTCTGAGTCCTTCCTGCTGATCATAGCATACGTATGCTCACCGGAAAACGGGTCCACATGAATTCCACCTCCGACAAGAGCCTCCGTCTCTGAATCCTCTCGCTGCTTCAGAATTTTCTTCCACGGATTTCGGTGTCCTGTTACAATGAACACAATTCCGTCTCGCACTGAGCCAGGATAATGTTTAATAGCTTCCCATACATCCCAGCGTCTTTCGAACGAGAGCATTGCTACTTCGTACATCGGCGCAATAACTACAGTGGCGGCCAGAATCTACAGATGTGAGATAGACAATGCGAAGATGGATATGAGTTACATACCTGTCCGAAACCTAAAGGATCATAACCATCGTTTGGTTTGGGTGGGTACCGAAAATTAGGGTTGTCATGGTACGTGGGCCCAAGCATGTCATACACTTCTTGCATGTCCAAAAACCAGATACCAATATTGCCCGCCCATGACAGGTAAGCTATGAACGCGACGAAAAAGACTAGCCATCGATGAGACTGAATGACCACAACGCTAAATCAAAAGAGATAGTGAACACCGGCCTCAAAAGCAGAGGACGCTGTGACGTACCCGTTGGATATTACGAGGGACCGTAAAAAACTCCAAGGAATCTGTAAAATGCGGGAGAACGGGAACCTCCACTTGACGACCTTGCCCTGACAGCGTTTATACTCTCTGTATATATCCTTGCAATGTCGGAGGGAATAAAGGAGATACATGAAGAGAAGAACAAGAACGAAGAACAAAGCATAACTGAAAGACACCGCAGCAGCGGCGAGTCGGTAAAATAACCATCCCTTGAAGGTAGCTATTGTGCATGTCTCTCTGTCGAAGACATAGCCGCGGGTAGCATAAATCATGCACTCAAGGACGATCCAGATGACAAGCATGAGAGTTGACCAGATCGCGGACCATGTCTTGGATTCGCCAAGGCGCCGGTATAACGTAGTCGGTTTACGCATCATTAAGCGGAACGTACTATAAACGAGGTAGAGGGAGAGCGGGGAAATGGTAATGGAAAACACGAAATGTGCATCCGCAATCGAGAGCTTCTTGCGTGAGAGACTGGCGGATGCCGCTATGAAAATTGTGTATGCTTGCATCAGGATGACATGGACTGATGAGTTGATATTCCCCTGCGACCATGTCATGAGGATCACTGGGGGATATATTGATCAAAAGAACGGTCCGATAGAATCAGAGGCTTTGAGCGTACCAAGGCAGAGGTTAGCGATATAAGCTGCATAGTGTTGTCGTCAGCCACGGCCCGGGTCTGATACAATGAACAAAACATACTGGATAATCGGACGGCATAACCCTGGATATCAGGATTGCGGTCACTCCGCGCGAGGCAGTCCCAGTACGCAAGAACTGAGCGGTGTAACATATCCACTGGACGTGATCGTGAAGGAGAAAATGGAGTGGGAAAGAGACCATAATTGCTGGGAATGATATACTAGGAATAAGCGCTGGACCCTGTGGAGCATCAGAGGACGAACACAAAAACCGAATCTGTTGCAAGATGTTGCACCACACCGGGAGTTGTTTTATGTTAGTTTTGATTTGTGATAGGAAGTAAGATAGCCAGTTACGAAAGACTCTTGCTTTCTCCTTCCCGTCCAAGATTTCATACAAACTCGCATTGATAGGAAAACCAGCAGTGTGTTCGGAGGATATTGGAGGCGAAGACCAGCTTGAGAGACTGATAGAGGCGCCTTGACCAAGTTGATGCGACACTTGCATCTTTGCAAACGTAGGCGCCTGCAACGACTCAGAAGACGGAAACCTCTGTATCAGTATTGGCATCGTATAGGGGAAGCGGGATGACTTAGGAACGAGTAACCCATTATGAAGCGCATCACTCGAGGAGAACTGCAGGGCCGATTTTTTTCACAGGAGTAGGTATGTCAGGCAGAAATCACAACAGACTGTATCCATCTAGGAGCTCGGGAGTGGCAAAGGTCGTCGTATGGTTGCCATCATATTTCAAGGCATCCCACCAGAACACCAGTCTATTCTCGTTGTTGTCGTGATCACCTTCGACCGCTCAAGTTTGCTATATATGAACATCTTATCAAAGTGGAGTAAATGCCAGTCGATTCAGCGGAAAACTTACTGCAATGAGGCATCTCTCTCTGATCAGAGTAGACAGGCATATATACACATAGAATACCACGCCTGATCTTAAGGGTCAAGTTGTACTTCAAAAAGTTGGGCCGGTGTGGTGACACCGTCAAAACAGGAGTCGTCCACAACACGATGATCTGCGATAAATTTCCAAACCACGTGTATCGTCTCACCCAATCAACCACCACCTCTTTCCTCGTCAAAACTTTATAGAGCTTCATCGATATCGACCATCCTTCTAGTCGATATGTTCGACAACCGCCAATTTGTATATCGACAAAATGCATAATGTCTTTCCGAGATCGATGTCAAAACTGAACCAATGAAGCAGCCATTCGAGATACCACCATCGCATGACGACACCCTACATTGCATCAATCTTCGAAGACACATTCTGAATCTGTGTAGTTGCCTATAATATGACGAGCGTCGCTCTCGGCTGCGTGATGTCTAGTTCCTAGCAAGAAATGCTGGTTAGATTCTGAAATCCATACTAACAGGCTGGTTCACCTTTACATGTGGTATACTGCATGCTGAACGTCAACATCTGGCCAACATTGACGTACCGGAGGGTTCCCCTCTTCCGAGTCCCACCTTGTGGTGATGACACGTTTGTACGTATGCTTTTTTTCTGAGGGAAATGCTCTCATTCGGTCCGTATTTCAAGAATCCACATGTCCACGCTAGAGGTTGAGGTATCTGAGGCTATACTGTCCATATTTTACAAAAAGTCCCTATAACTATAGGGGACCGAGTTATACAGAATTCCCTATAACTATAGGGAAATCAAATTCTACGTATCCTTCAGAAAAGCCTATAGGATAGGTATCATATTATGATCCCTCTTGCCAGCCCCAGGCCTACCAGCATGACCAGGGCAGGGTGTCATCACACCCTTCCCTTTGATGGCTGTTGCACTGCCACCCTCTCATCTGCTCACTGTCAGGGTTCCCCGCCCTCCCTCCTACTGTTGCGCACTTTTTTCCTTTTTGGGAAATTTGCTTCCTATGCCTCCAGAATACTTGTGGGCCTTATTCCCGCCCTCCCGCTCACTGTTTAGGTCCGAAATTAGAGATATAGGGTCTTCTAAAAATATATAATGGGTTAGTACGCTGGCCCCGCCCCTCCCACGCCTCTAGATGCTGGATTCGGAATGGGGAGACTGGATGTAGTGTGGCAGTGCAGCCAATTGATGGGATCAGCCATCAATATCAGTCCATTTTTGGAAATACTTCGGATTGGAATGGTTTCTGGGCACTGGATGGGCCACAGGATGGTACTAGGATATGCATAAATATAAATAACCTTGTATTTAGTCCTCTGGTGATGTATGGGAGCCCCAGAGAAGGGGTAAAACAGGTAAAATAGTGAATAATAGCGAAAAATAATGGAAATTTTGCATTTGGGGGGTGCTGCATGCAGTGGATTGCTTTGAAACCTTCACAAATGTATTCTGTAGTCCAATATATCTCTAAACAAAGTTTTGTTTTACTTGTGGGGCTCTAGGATTGATATAAAATAGTGAAAAATAGCGAAAATTGGGGGGGAATTGCGTGTTTCTGAGGTTTTAAAGGTCTAGCAATCTACTGGAAGTAACTCCGAAGTTTTCCGACGCCTGGAAATGGGAGTTTTGATATGTGCACCCCATAAACTGTAATATCCATTTGATGATCGATACTGAGTGCCCACAAATATAACCAGGGGCCATTTAGGGGTTTTCAAGGTCGCGGAATCCATTGGTAAACGTTTCAAAGCGATCAGATGCACGCAGCACGCCCCACACGCAATTCCCCCCCAATTTTCGCTATTTTTCACTATTTTATATCAATCCTAGAGCCCCACAAGTAAAACAAAACTTTGTTTAGAGATATATTGGACTACAGAATACATTTGTGAAGGTTTCAAAGCAATCCACTGCATGCAGCACCCCCCAAATGCAAAATTTCCATTATTTTTCGCTATTATTCACTATTTTACCTGTTTTACCCCTTCTCTGGGGCTCCCATACATCACCAGAGGACTAAATACAAGGTTATTTATATTTATGCATATCCTAGTACCATCCTGTGGCCCATCCAGTGCCCAGAAACCATTCCAATCCGAAGTATTTCCAAAAATGGACTGATATTGATGGCTGATCCCATCAATTGGCTGCACTGCCACACTACATCCAGTCTCCCCATTCCGAATCCAGCATCTAGAGGCGTGGGAGGGGCGGGGCCAGCGTACTAACCCATTATATATTTTTAGAAGACCCTATATCTCTAATTTCGGACCTAAACAGTGAGCGGGAGGGCGGGAATAAGGCCCACAAGTATTCTGGAGGCATAGGAAGCAAATTTCCCAAAAAGGAAAAAAGTGCGCAACAGTAGGAGGGAGGGCGGGGAACCCTGACAGTGAGCAGATGAGAGGGTGGCAGTGCAACAGCCATCAAAGGGAAGGGTGTGATGACACCCTGCCCTGGTCATGCTGGTAGGCCTGGGGCTGGCAAGAGGGATCATAATATGATACCTATCCTATAGGCTTTTCTGAAGGATACGTAGAATTTGATTTCCCTATAGTTATAGGGAATTCTGTATAACTCGGTCCCCTATAGTTATAGGAAATTTTGTAAAAAATGGACACCAAAGGTTGGGTATCTAAACGCTTTTTCTGACATTCATATAATACAATCACGTTTACTAGGCCACCCTGCCCCCTCTCCGCAAGCGACAAAGCATAGGTGAATGGATGGATGGATGGATAGATGTCATCTCGATCTCGCTCCGTTCCTTCATATCGGTGCAGAAATGTCTCCGTCTTCCCTCATCCTGGGTCGATGACTGAGCAGGATTTCGAATTCGACGGACGAACCTTTCCGAGAATTCACTCAAAGACCACTTTCATCAGTATACAAATATGTATTCTGGGAATCACTTGGTACTGGAATCTCTGGGCGAATCTATCTTTACTCAAACGGCGTCTTAGTCATCGGATCCCGTCTAGACTTAGGATTTGATTCATTTCTGTCGTCTTCCCTTCACCGCGTATACCCTACTCAGGTGATTATTCAGTGATCCTTGAAACAAAATCCAACTGCGGTTAGGTGTCGGATGATAAAGATCCACCTACTGTCCCGTGGAAAACTGCTTCTTGTGAATCAACTCGGGGAGGCGCTAGAAGAATCATGCCAACATTGATGTGCATTGTTGAATTCTTCGTCATTGGACTATCGACAGGCTTCGACTCAATTTTAGCAAGTCCGGCGTACCCAGACATTTTGAACATCTTTTCCTCCTGCAGGGACGTCGGGCACTGGACGAGCTGAGAATACATACCGCTTGGCACAGAAACGTTGCCAAAGGATATACTCCACCGCCTAATAGATAGCTGACAGGGAGAATGATTATAAGCGTTTATTCCCCGTCACGCGTCAACTACGAGCGCTCCGCCTTGTACTTATTTCATCACCGCCAAGACCGGAGCGGTATCCATTCTTCTATCCGCTGGTGAGGCATATAAGCCGCCCAGTACTTCCATCCTCCTCCAACCAACAGTTGAACCACCTCACTCACAGCTAAACCACCTCACTCACAACTATGTCTCGCTTCATCATTACTGGTGCCAAGGGTGGTAATACCCAAGGTGCAGACGCTCCCAATCGACTCGAGATCAACAAACTCGTCAAGATTCAGGATCAGTTCTCGCTATACATCCAAGCCCTCGGTGTGTTCCTACTTCATAATGTCGAGCCGTTCCCGGTTTTTGACTTGACCGCTCACAGATGCGATGTCTTCCGAGCAACAAAGCAACGATATTTCGTTCTTTGGTATCGGAGGCATTCATGGTCTTCCATACGTCCAGTGGGATGGATCTGGCAGCACCAAGCCTGTGTCGACAAACTGGGGCGGTTACTGTCACCATGGATCAACCCTCTTCCCCACTTGGCATAGACCCTACGTCGCGCTCTTTGAGGTATATCTTCGTTGATATTGGTTCCAAAGTACTGTTTATACTGACTTCTGCGATAGCAAGTCCTACAGCAACATGCCATAGCCATTGCTGAAAAGTATACTGTCGACAAGGCACGCTGGAAAGCCGCGGCTGCCAATCTTCGTGCCCCATACTGGGATTGGGCCGCCAATTCTGTTCCTCCTCCAGAAGTCATTTCTCTGACAACTGTCAATATCATCAAACCAGATGGCAAGTTGGGTCCTGTCGCGAATCCGTTACTCAAATATGGATTTCACCCCATTGACAAGTCGTTTTACGAGCCGTACAACGGGTGGCGCACGACGCTGAGGCATCCAACAAGCGGAAATTCTAATGCAACGAGCGATATCAGCGATCTGAAGAATGATCTTAGTGCTGCGCAGGATGACATTACTACGAGTACTTACAACTTGCTGACTCGTGTCCACACATGGCCAGCCTTCAGTAACCACACTCCCGGTGACGGTGGCAGCAGCAGTAACTCGTTAGAGGCGATCCATGATGGTATTCACGAGTACGTCTTTTTTCTTTTTCAACAGCAAAGGAACGCGTCCTGATGGTCGTTCGCAGTGATATCGGAGCTGGAGGTCATATGAGCGACCCCGCTGTGGCTGGTGAGTTTTTGATAATCGTTTTTATTATGCTTGAACTCAACAACTGTTAGGTTTCGATCCCATCTTCTTCCTGCATCACGCCAACGTCGACCGTATGCTCTCGCTGTGGTCTGCACTGAATCCTACTGTCTGGGTGTCCAAGGGACCGGTAACGGGCGGAACCTTCACCGTGGCCGCCAACGCCCCAGTTGACGCTAACACTCGTATGTCTCGGCCATTTCTCACCATTTTCTTTTGTTGAAACAAGCACAGCGTTGACACCATTCTGGGATTCCCAAAAAGGTTACTGGGCGTCTTCGGAGGCCACCATCACAGGCAAGCTCGGATACACTTACCCCGAGTTCAACGGTCTCGATATGGGGAACCCGTCTGCTGTTCAAGATGCGATCGCCCAAGTTGTCAACCAACTGTACGGCGGTCCCATCTTCAACATATTTAGCCAGACGAGCCCCAGCACGACGAACTTCTTGGCATCAAGGTCCCTGGCTCCTAGTTCCAGTGATGCTCGGGCCGCCGGTACAAGTGAGAGTGCCGTAGAACCTCCTTCAGGAGGAGATGCTTCGGTTTCCGTCCGGTCCATTGACCCAGTCAGTACCCCAGCCCTCAACAGCTTCTACGACTGGACTGCCCGTATTCGTGTTAAAAAGTACGCGCTCCAAGGCAGCTTCTCTGTTCTGATTTTCCTGGGTGAAGTTCCCGAGAATCCGCGGAGCTGGCGCTCCTCGCCATCGTTCGTAGGCGCCCACCATGCCTTCGTCAACAGCGCAGCGGAGCAATGCGAGAACTGCAGAAATCAGGCGGATCTCGTTATCGAGGGATTCGTCCACTTGAATACTGCAATTGCACAACGCTCCGGATTGGGCTCGTTTGAGCCTGCTGTTGTTGAGCCATATTTGAAGCGAGAATTGTCTTGGCGTATCCAGAAGGTATGTCCACTCCTTTCTTACCCTGCTGATGCTTATGGTTTCTCTAGGTTAACAGGACGGCAGTTGACCTCTCCGATGTACCATCCTTAGAAGTTGTCGTCTCTGCTACTCCGCTCACTTTGGAACCTGGCGCGACATTCCCCACCCCCGGAGAATGCCATCATCATCACCGCATCACCGCCGGTCGTCCGGGAGGTAGTCAACATGCGTGAATCTGAGTAGAATGAAGCACGAATGAAGGATGATACAGGCGCTGGTGTAGTATTTCGCGTCTAAGAAAGTAAAATGAGAAAATGTGTATTTCAATAGTCGAAAAATGAAAACCGTTTGTTATATCGTTGGAAACAACAGGAACTTGAAGTCACACTTATGAGAGGTAAATACTAATCCATTCTAATATCGTTGCACATTAAGTCCTTGGTACCTGGTGGGTTCGCTTCCGTAGCTTGGTTGGGAAGAAGGTTGAATTTCTGATGAATTTCCACATCACGTGTATCTCCCCTTGTATCAATTACCACCACCTCTTCGTCCGCGAAACCTTCCTGCATCTCTCTTGTCGACATGTTCGACAACCGCCTACAGTTTTTATATTCTTTAATCCTACCTAGACCTGTATGGTACCTCTCCGATGTCGGTTTGTTCAAGGCTGAACCAGTGAAACAGCCATTCGAGATACCGCCATCGCACCACGACCCCATCCGTTGTATCACAAATTCTCGAAGACACACCCTCAGTACATGTAGTTTCTCATATTATCACCAGCATTGCTTTCGACTGACTGGCGTGTAGATCCCAGCAAGATTTCATGGGATTCTGCACAAGACTATGGCGTTGATCAAACCTTCACTCGCCCGACTTCACCGCACACCCCAGCAAAAATGGCGAGACAACGACGGAACTCTGCTGCAGATACACCGGCGTCTATATCATCGACGAAGTCGAGACGAGCAGCGACATGCTGCTGTAGCTGCCATTGCCCTTACACTATCCCGGTGTGCTCGTTTACTCTCGATGATATTTTCATTTGGTTGAGCTTTCTTATAGAAACGCTCGGTAGATTCTGAGCTTAACGTGATTCATGCAGCTCTTCCTTCACCTTTGGTACGATGCCCGTCGAATATTAACTATGGTCCGCATTGACGCGCCCAAGGACTCATCCTTTCCACCTTGTGCCGAAGGTGATGATATATTTGTATGTATACTCCTTTTATGAGGAAGTTACTCTTATTTAGCATATCAGGGACCCACGCTTGAGGTTCGGGGTATATGAAGGCTTCGTGCACCATTTATCTGACATGGTCACATTTACCAGCCGCCTCTGCGCTCTCTCCGCAAGCGTAAAAGTGTATGTGCAAAGTTTCACTACTATGTCACCCATTGGTTGATCACCCGTCCAGAAAATTCCTCCTCGTCCTGCATCCGAGGTAGGTGACCGGTCAGAACTTTGACCAGGACGAGCGAACTCATATTTTCCAAGTACTCTTTTCCCAGAATTTACTCAAAAGATCACTTTTATCAACAGGCAAGAAGGCATTCAGGGGACTCATTTGGAAGTGTAAAGGTGCGTCATCCGTTTAGTCCTGGAATATCTAGGCGAATCGATCTTCCAGCGCAAACTCAAGCGGCATTTCAGTCGCCCGTTCTTGTCTCAGGTTAGCTTTTTTATTACTTTCTACGGCTTTTTCTCCATGTATGCTATAGGATTCTACTCAGGTAACTATTCAGTGTCCCTCGACGCCAAATCTAATGGTGGTTAGGTGTCGGATGATAGAGATCCACCTACTGTCCCGTCGGAAACTGTTTCGTGTGAATCAAGGTATCTTCGGAGAACGACCAGAAGAATTATGTCAACGCCGATGAATCTCGTTGATCCGCCATCGTCTTTGGATCGACAGGATTCAACTCAATTTCAGCAAGTTCAGCGTTCCCATTCACAGCCTCGCATATCCGGGTCTTTCGAAATCAATCTGTCGCCTATCTTAGAGGATACACCAGTATTTGGGAATGTAACATCTGTCCTCGTTGACGACGAGAAGGTTTGAGCTTCAGCCATAGCACTCATCCTGGTTTTGTTTACCTAACATGATAGGACGAAGAGGTCGGATCAGTCCTTCAACCGTCGTTTATCCTCAAGTCTATCTCGTGCCAAGCCCTTGGTACGCTTTCTCTATGTGTCAATCTTATCGCTGAACGACTTTCCAGAAGGTCAATACGATTTGCCAAGTGGTTATCCACCAATCCCATCCCTCATGCTGACGTTCCCTACTCCAGTACTGCCCAACTCTCCCGTCTTCTCACTGCCATCGTGCGGTAACGCCGCTCTTTCCGTTCATTCGATCCCTATGAGTCATTCTGAACCTACCTTCCTTTGTGATAGCTGTGAGCTCACACTTGATCTGTGCGGGTGTCAATCAATCGTCGACGAGCTCGGAGTCTTGCAAATACCGATTTCAAGTCGATTTTCTCATGAAGAGGTGAACACTTGGCAGCGTTGGACTACTCTAGCTCGCAGAAAGTTTGTCATGAACCGCTTTTGGAAGTCGTTGGCTCGCTTCAAGTCTACTCGTACTAAAAGACGACCTCATTCAGAAGAAACGAAGCCATCTTATAGGGAACGAAGACATGGCATAGATCTCGAAGACATCGAAGGAGTACGATATTCTTGCTTTGGCACCACCGAACGTCGCACTCGTCCTTCCAGCGTTCTCGCGTCTGATTTACAAGCCTTATCTCTGTCCCGCCAAGATTGAGGAGTTAGGACTGGTTTCATCAATTTCCCGTCCTGTTCTCCCCGTTTGTATATTTTGCGATGGAACGTCGATTATTGGGCCGTGTAGCGATACCTCACTGTATATTCATATCCACAATACAACGCAGGCACGGATATATTGCATCGCCTCCATTTTCCGTTGCTTATCACTTGCTGTTCATCAGCCTTGCGGCCTAAGAATGGCTTTTGCTGTAGTGTTAGCCAAGCGTTAGCACGGGCCGGGATAGTGCGAGCCGGGAATGCCGACGACTGAATGAACAGCGATCAGTTCCTGCGGCTTTTACATACAATTTCTTGCTCTCTCCTCGACCCCCATGTCGACCCCTACACAACCACTAAGCATACGTGGCCGTCCAATCCAGCCCCAAGATGGCAGCAGCGGTGCGTCTGGCTCCTTGCCTGGTGCCTCGACGCCCATGGGAACTCCTGATATGCGAGCGCTGCGTGCCCAGTACACCGGAACCCCTCCACCAAATTCTCTTGCTATCCCTCCCCGAAGTGTTTCAGTGAAAACTGCATCCACAACCGCTGCCAGTGACGTCCCCCTACCAAGTGTCGGCGGTAACGGTTCAGGATCTAAAGCTACCTTGGCCGGCATTGCAGCCTTACGAGGACGTACAGCGACTCCGTCACCCTCGGAAGACGGAAGCGCCACGCCTTTGCCACCGGATGCGGATGATCTACCAGAAGAAGAGAAGATCAAGGTGCTGCGAAGGCATTTGGTCTCAAAAGAGGAGCGGCAGCGCAACAACGATGACGCCCAGACCTCGTCGTCCTCGTCTACACACCATCCCCATGAGAGCACTGACCCTTTCCCAGTCCACTATGATGTTCCTGGTGCAGATGTGACGTGAGTGGTCTTCTATCTCGTCCCACCATATGTCGTTTGACTAAACCGTGTCTCCTCTAGCCACGATATCTACAAATGGCAGTCCAACCAGAGAAAGAGATCACGAGCTGCGTCGGTCGCAGTACCTTCAACTTCCACGCCTGATCCTGCGTTTGAGCACATCCACGAACCAGGAGGTTTCAGGAGGAACTATGTCCTACTGCGTGCCAACGAGGAAGGTGTAGAGGAACCGCAAGTCCTCAACAATTTCATTGATTTCCTGTTCTTGTTCGGGCATTTCGTAAGCGGTGTTCAATGATCATAGGTGTTTGTTGCGACTGACTAGTTATCCAGGCTGGAGAAGACCTAGAGGAGGACGAGGAGGAACAGGAAGCCGACCTCGAAAGTGCCGTTCGAACAGAAATTGAAGGTATCGATGAAACGGCACCCCTCTTAGATAGGAAATCAAGTTTAGCGAGGTCGAGGTCTCGTTCAAGACGCCGCGCGTCGTCTATGGGTCCGCATGGAAATGCAACGGTCTCCCAGGCCGTTCTTATGCTTCTCAAAGCCTTCATTGGAACGGGCGTTCTATTCTTGGGCCGTGCGTTCTACAATGGAGGTATCCTGTTTTCGGCATTTCTGTTTCTCTTCATTGCGGTGATATCGTTATACTCGTTCATTCTTTTGGTACATACTAAATTTGTGGTCTCGGGAAGTTTCGGAGGTGGGTTCTTCCATGTTATCGCAAGTATCTTCTTCTGATTGCCTTTGGTAACGATAGATATCGGTGGGGCCTTGTATGGAAACTGGATGCGTCAGCTTATCCTGGGATCTATCATTGTGTCGCAAATGGGATTTTGCGGTGCATACATGATCTTCGTGGCAGAGAACATGCAATCATTCGTTATGGGCGTAACACATTGCGCCAAGCTGATTGCAGTGCAATACTTTCTCCTTATGCAGCTCGTGTTCTTCCTACCCTTGGTTCTGATCAGAGATCTTGCCAAGTTGAGCACGACGGCACTCGTTGCCGATGTTTTCATCCTTGCCGGCTTGGTCTATATCTTTGGAAGCGAGTTTAAAATTATCGCCAACAGAGGCGTTGCAGATGTAGCGTTGTTTAATCCGAAGGACTTTCCGTTGTTTGTTGGAACAGCAGTGTTTTCGTTTGAGGGTATTGGACTTGTACGTCTTTGGTATCGTTTCTTGAATGGTTGCTTACCCTCTTGCAGGTGATACCCATTACAGATGCCATGAGGGAGCCGCACAAGTTTCCTGCTGTCATATCTGGTGTGATGGCTGGTCTAGTCGGTAAGTGCTTATTTGAGCAATTTGGGTCATACGCCTAACATGGTGAAATAGTTCTCTTCGGTGGAGCTGGTGTGCTAGCGTATTTGACGTTCGGTTCTGATATCAAAACTGTCGTTCTGGTTAATTTGGACACGTCGAGTCCGATGGTTCAAGCTGTATGTACCCTTTTCTATGATCGTGTGTGTGCTGTCTTCTAAAGGTGTGCTGATTCAGGTCCAATTTCTGTACTCGGTCGCCATCATGCTTTCAGTACCTCTACAGTTGTTCCCTGCGGTCCGAATTATGGAGAACGGGCTGTTCGTTCGTAGCGGCAAGATCGATAATAAAGTCAAGTGGCTGAAGAACTTTTTCCGATTTCTGGTGGTCATTGTCACGACGCTTATCAGTTACATCGGTGCAGCTGACTTGGACAAATTCGTTGCGTTTGTTGGGTGTTTCGCATGGTATGTATTTGCTGTGGTCTTGTGGATGCCTTGCTGATCGAGGATTCTAGTGTCCCACTGTGTTACGTTTATCCTGCCATGCTTCACTACAAGGCATGCGCACATACACGTAGTGCGAAGCTAAAAGATATCGCGATGATGGTGTTTGGTCTACTTGCAGCCGTCTACACGACAACACAGACTCTTCGGGTACGTGAATCCTATTGAATCGGCAAACTGCGGAGGCCTGACTGTCCCCACAGTTGATGTTTGAACCTGGCGCTGGGGAGCCATCTGGGAGCTGCGACCCCCCGACGTAGAGGTATAGAGGGTTAGACTAAGAATACTTGAGGTATAATTGGTATCAGGAACGTTACCGTACTTGTACTATTGTGGATAATGTTGTGTATTGAAGCCATCATGTGGTACCGTAATGAAGGCGAAGGGGGATCAAGCACGTGGGGACGGTGCTGCGTTGTACTTTCCTTCTTTTTTCACCATTTCACTCGTTTCATTCGTTTGCCTCACGATTGCCACGCGTTCTGGATCGCGTCCCGGCAGCCATTCAAGGTCTTTGATAGCGTTCTGATAGCTGGTGCCCTTTAAATCCACCCATCTTCAAATTATAAAGTCTCTGACATTTTTATCCCAGCATTCCAGCCGCCGTGCTGCTCATGGCTCTTGTTCTTCCCTCCACCGCAACTGTGCCCCCCAAGGCGCCCAGGGTAAAGAGAAAGCCGGTGCCCAGCATTGACGTGACTGAGCGATACCCACCACCTGACCCAGCAGACCCGTTTGCCTCGCTCACCGTCCTCCGTTCGCGGTCCAGCACTCTTTTTGGACCCAAGGAGAACGTTGACAGGGAGCAGGCCTCGTATTCGTACCGTGTCCGTCGTCCGTCGTCCAGCCCCGGGCGCTCCACCAGCAAGGACGTCGTCCAGCCAGCCTTCAGACCCGTGGTGCGAAGTGGCAGCCACTACCGACGACGCTCGCTGTCTACTCCCCAGACTCCAGCCTCTCCTGTGCCTACAAGCTGTGATGGCCACGATGGCAATGTTTCAGCCTGCCCCAGTGCCGCTTCGTCGCGGAGTAAAATCGCCAAACTGTTCATGCCCAAAAAGACGAGCCTTACCAGCCTCATTAGTACCGACTCACGAAGGCGCAAGGTCTCCGTCACGTCGATATCGTCGCCTATGCCTGTGGCCAGCGACGCCAAACGACCCTTTCCTTTGATGGCAAAGCGCGCGTCTCTGGATTCGAACAGGCTGCTCAAGCCTCGACGCTCTGGCTATGTCTCGCAGCCAGAGTCAACACGGAAGGCTCTCGTGTCGTCGCCCAGTGCGTACTACCCACCGCCACCATCGAGCACTCAGTCGCACTCGTCCTCGTACTCTTACATTCCCACGCCATCGTCAGAATCGTCTCCTGTGGCGTCGCCGTGCCTTCGCGGGCTTTCTACGCCTTCTCTGCGATCGCTCGTCGATACCCCGGCTCCGTCTGTAGCACAGCACTCGTCCTGCCACAGTCATACGACTTCTCTGCCGCTCAATTTCGCCTTCCCTGCTTCTTCAGAATGGCTCCCTCCAACCCCCACCCAACTCGCTCGCGCCGCAGAAAAGCCACTCGTTGCCTCTTCAGGTTTGCGCGTCCCTTTCGGCACCGTCTTCGCGCGCAAACGCGTCATAGTGATCTTCATTAGACACTTTTGGTGTCCGCTTTGTCAGGATTATATGCATTCTCTTGCCTCACTTACACCCCGCAACGCCGATATAGTAATCATCAGTAACGGCTCCCATGCCTTGATTGACAAGTACCGGCAAATGTTCGGCCTGCGATTCCAGATGTACGTTGATCCTGATCTCGAGGTGTATCGTGCTTTGGGTATGGGTACAATTGCCAATTCCAAGAGCAGGGCTCGCAGGGAAAAGGTTGATAGCTATGTCAAGAGGGGCGCGTTGGGAGGCATTGCCATGGTCGTGTTTAGGGCCTTGAAGGTCGGCATGCCCATGTGGGAAAAGGGTGGTCAAAGTGCTCAGCTTGGAGGTGAATTCGTGCTTGGTCCTGGGTTGGTAGTTCTCTTCGCTTTCTCCCATCCACGATACTCAAAATCAAATTGTTTTTCAGAATGACCTGCTCCTGGGCACACCGGATGCAAACCCGGGAAGGACACGCTCCTGTGGCCGATGTTCTAGAGGCTGCCGGGCTTCCCGTCCCGCCCTGTGTGCCTCGAGTGGCGAAGGATCGAACACGACGCGAAACCATGGGGGAGCTTCGGGCGAGTGTTCGTTGGTCAGTCGAACGTAAACGGCAGTCTGTTGACGGAATGCCGGCAAACGAGGAGAAGCGATTGGAGAGGTACAAAAGCTTGGAAAGCATCAAGGAAGCCAGCACGGCTCGCAGAGGCGTAAAGTCGCCGATCATTGACGACGAAGACATCGATGAGGTCGTATTTTTCAAACACTAACTGCATTATTTTCTTTGTAAAGCATATCATCATTGGACCATTAGAGCACTGTAATTACAAGTACCCGCTGTATTCTACCTAACGACACGTCTATCTTACTCGTTTTGCAATGCTATGTAATGCCTTATTTACGAAATATATCTCATAACTGGCGATTGCTTGGGGCCTTAGGCCTACTATGGCCATTCTTATCTGTAGATCGACTGGGAATCAATAAGATTGTGGTATGTCGTTGCTTTATGTCTTCCCGCCATTGGCAAAGCATCCCGTCTCAGGCGGAGTGCTCTACATGGTTACTCCGGCGTTCAGATTATGCCGGTCAACCTTTTCATTTGCTGCGCATCCCAAAGTCTGGAGCATAGAGCGAATGTCGCTGACAGTGGAGTATGTCAAAACTCAGGAAACTCTTCCGCATGATTGAAAGACATCCCCTCTCAACAAGTTCGCCATCTCAAGTAGCAGGGTTTGGATGATAAATATGCCGTTGTTCCGAAGTCCAAGTAACTGCTCGCAATCGATCTGCGAATCGGAGAGGTAACGTTCAGACGTCTGTACGTACAGACGCTCAAAACTTTCTAGCATTAGATGTCCAGAAACTGCAACCTACCAGCATGTAAGTCGTGCAATGAGAGAAGACTGAAAACGACGGCGATCAAATGTCTCTAGAACGTGCACGAATATTTGACATATGCCATCCAACATTAGTATTTTTGAATGCCAAAAAATCGGAGGAGTAGATCATCTACCACTATGCGTAATACGATAGCAAGCATAACGTACACAGGCCACTTTAGCTACGCTCGTGCACGACAATGTCTATTGCAGACCTGCAGAGAAATTTAGTAAGGTTGACGTCGCTAAGGAAAGAAACACGCCTCAGGTTTGTCGAAAATCCCGACTCCACATCCGTCAAGGTGAGGACCTCAATCGTATGTACGCCTGGCGCTAATGCCAGAAACTTCATTCGTACAGACTGACAAGCTGTTGGAAGAAGAGGGCTGATGTAGGGAGTGTGTCAAATACTGATTATTACATGACTGAAAGTTCCTCACCCAATGCGAACTCTATTCTCCAATGGCAAGACCCCCGGTGTAGAAGCGGCCTTGCCTTCCTCGCCTTTGCGTCGCCTATGCCTGCGATCCGGACAACTAACTTCAAATCTCCTAGTCCACCTCGATCTATTATACACGAATATATCCAGTGTGAAATTTCCCATAGGATAAATTCTCCGGTCTTCCTCATCCTCTTCCTCGTCGTCACTGACCGATAATAAGCCGACGGAGACAACGATTGACTCTTGGCTTTGCTGCATTTCCCCCCCTCCATGTTCCTCACCTGGGTGGACAACGGGTCCAGGCGTAGGAGGTACGGTCCCTGCGCCTTTCTCCCTTGGAATATCCACACTGGGACCTACATGTGTTTGAGATGCTAGAGGAGCTTGAGAGACAGGGGTTGGTGGGAGAGCAGGGCTTTGAGGGAAAGAAGGATATGCAGGGGTTGCTGGCGGCCGCGGCTTTGTGTCTGCCGGGGGAGGCGGGGGAGGTTCATATGTTGTAGGAGAGCGGGGAATCTGAAGCATAGATGGTGGGAGAGGTGAGTACGAAGAAGTTCGAGGGGGAGGTATGAGGTTGGGTGTAGATGAACGACTGGATTGTGGCGGCAGGGTGGGCGAAGGGGAGGATAACCTGTTAACTAAGCGGCTACTAGCCAGAATACTGCCCGATAGAGTGTGTCGCTTGGGTCCGACGTCGGCCAGAGCAAGCGGAGGGGTAGATGGCCTAAATGGTGTACCTAACGATCCCCTTCGCGGCGTCATACTCGACGTCGTCACAGGGAACGGTGAAGGCGGCTCAGGTAGTACTTCGATATTCTTCGAGCCATGCTCCGGATTATCGATCACCGCTCGATTCTTTTGCGTAGAAAGATCCAAAACACAGTTCCACCTTGATACAAATGTATTCGTCGGGTGGAATTTGTCTTGGGAATCGCGCATATAGGGCTTTCCAAAGATATTAATCGTCACTGATCTCTGCAGTTGGCCCTCACTGTGTTCGCCCCTACCATATGCGTTCACAGAAAGAGAGGTGAGGTTTTGGACTTCCTCCGGGGAGCGCAGGAAAGACACGGCATACAGCAGGTTATACTGCTCTCGTGAAGCGATTGAAAGCGGAAAAACGGTGTCTCTCCCCTCGCCCCACCCAATCAATACAGCTTCAGCACCCTCAGCACCAACTTTGACGTTGATCTTTTCAATGGTGAATCCGACGTCAAGATCTGTTTCTCCCGTGTTCTCTACTTCGAGACATAGTACAACTGTCCGCTCCTCATTCCCTGCTTCGCGACGCTCGCGCTCTTCATCCTGATCCATGTCCGCTTCGGGGAGTAGAACCGCCGGTACGAACACAGTCCTCATACGCACACGAAACCCAGACACTGTGTTCAAGGTCCTACGGAATGACTTGCGCAGCGTCGGAGGGGCAATACGTGTCGCAGTCAGCGGTGAGGGTGTAGGGGCAGTAGGCGTGATGGGGGAAATTGGCGGCAAGGAGAACAACTTTTGACGAGAATCAGAGCCAAGACGAGAAGTTGGCAGAGATACACCTAATGCTGAAAAGGTGGGGCCTTGTAGATGTTCAGGAGGTGATGCAAAACTGTGAAACGTGTTATGACGAACCGGCTATGAGACCCTCAAGCATATTAACCTCCTCAAACCCTCCAAGTCCATGTCCTCGGTCTGGTACTGGTGTCGTTGCGGTGGTAGGGGTGTTTCGATCCGTGATAATGGTTTCAAGAGAAGAGAGATACAGAGTGAGAGGATTCTTAGGTTGGCCCAGTGCCAATGGTTTCTCCCGAAGCGTCGTAGAGACCGTCAGACATAACAGAGGATCGGCATATGCGAGACGTATAAAAGCTATCGAAAATGAGAATATATGCGGCCTCAATCCTTCGGACACGCACCGACAGTGAAGGACAAGCGGTACACGGCCATCCAAGCCTTCTCAGCCTCGGACCACAACAGTGAAAATGCATCCAAGGAGTCATCAGTGGAATTCTGTCCCCATATGTTCGCAAGCAAAATTGTTTTCTCGGAGTTGAGATATCTGCGGTCAGTCTCTGCGACGACTGGAGTCGGATTCGGGGTACTGGGAGGAAATATGGGCGGATGGTGCCTCGTCTTTGATAGTCGAGGTGGAGTTGATAATCTCACTGAATTTGGAGGTTCGGGAGTTGGTACAGAGGAGATGTATGCGACTTCCAATGTTATCTGCAGATGTGCAAGGAACATAAGCAGGTCTTGTGGTGGGTTTTGGGTATCGAGAGTTGGAAAATTAGTCAGATGGGGCAGCCTGACTATCAAATAAGAATTCATCTGTTCATCTGTCGCGTTGGTTGGAGAAGGGCTGAGGAACAGCGGAAGACAGGCGCACCAAAGAATGCCAGTTTCCTCTCAGAGCTTGGGGATCTCAACCGAGAAAGCCAGTCGTCCAGCGACGTTGAGGGTGGGTATTCAACTGAGGTATCGGGAACGACGACATTGAGCATAGCGGACCCAAAGAGCTGCTCAAATGACGAAGACATGGACGCGACAAGGAACGCGAATGGTGGCAGTGCAGTCGCCTCAATTACTTTAATTACTTATATTTCTACTCGATAATCAGGTTAACGACAGTAGAACAGAGTACTTCATCATCGATAACACAACACGCAGGTCCATTTGCAGCTCTAAATCCCGACCAAAGCCAACGGAGAACAATATCAACCATGTCCATCTTCACCTTTCGCCGCCGGTTTAGTGTCTTTATTAGACGATATGCAACGTCGCAGTCGGTAAAAGATGAAATTGGTGGTTCGAATGAGGAAGAGTCGAACAGGAAGTTTAAGACGCCGTTTGGATCATCAGGCATCTGGGCAAATGTACAAGGGAAAGGTGGAGGCCGTGGATGTAGAGATGTTGATGTTTCAGGAGCAGGGAATTGCAATGTACTTGAAGAACTCGCGATCGGCTCGGATCCAAGACCAGCGATATCGTTCAGAAAATTTAGCGATAAATCGAAGTGAGTAGATGAAGGATTGAAGGGCGCGACGTCTGTTACGGTAGCAGAGACATTCGAGGATTCCTGAACTGCCACCGATGACGATTCCGAGGGCTTGGAAGTCGCAGGTATACAGACGCAACTGCACGGAGAGCAACTAGGTGGAGACGGTGAAGCCTCAGTGCTGCTCACGGAGCCTTCGCGGAGATGCTGCTGAATGTCGGCCTCTGACATGCCGCTCCGTTCGATTAATAGCGCTCGTAATATTCGATTCTCTGCCGAAACGGCTCTTGCCACCTTTTGGAGTTCGATATTTGCCTGTGAAGAGAAAAAATTTCTAATCAACCGATCAAGAATACAAGGTATCTATTCTTGCCTTCACTCCTTCCTTTTCAAATGTTTCCAATCGCTTTTCAAGGGAGGTGACATAGTCGCGTTTGCGCTGCCGTGATTGTCTCTGGTTCTCCCTGACTCGTGCAGCCCGAGATGACGACGCTTCACTGGTGGTCCTGGTCATGGTGTTTGGAGACCCTATGACGGGTGGCGGTGCTGCTGACCAAGGGTTGAATCAGTTTCTCACCCAAAACGATCGACCCAATGAAATTACTCGACTGACCTCTTGGAATGACTACCATGGCCTATAAATTTCGAAGACGTTCCAAAGCAATGTTTATCCTAAAATGGACTCCAACTCCCCTCATCAAGATATTACTACGCCCTGTCCCCACGCTATTGGTGGGGGGAAGGAAACTCAAAGCTTTTCACGTATCCTATTTTTCTTTATACACTACAATTCGACTCATTGTGGTAACATAGACCTTTGGAAATCTTTGAGCTGGATAGACAGGCTCTTGGCGCCGCTTGTTCTTCTTGCCATCATTCTTGGAGTGATAATCGGTGTTTATGCAGTATGTCTATTTACTTGATCCGTTTATGAGAGTGGATCTTAACATCTCATAGGAAGAAGGTGTAGAGCATACATTCAAGCAAGGAGCTACATGGGACGGCGTTTCTATTCGTACGTCTATTTTCATAGTATTTTCAGTTCCGTACTAACATAAGTCTTTCACCTAGCTATTCTCATCGGACTGCTGGTCATGATCTGGCCTGCTCTTGCCAAAGTGCAATGGGAGCGGCTTCCAGATTTGTTTCGAAAACGTGAAGCCAACTGTTCTTGCTAGTATGATCATTAAAACATCTATCCCTAGGCAATATTTGGCTTCACCTCGCTATATCTTTTGTTCTGAATTGGATTATTGCTCCTTTTATCATGCTCGCCGTAGCATGGATGACACTTCCTGAGCGCAGCATGGAGCGGGAGCGCAAAGGGCTGTTATTAGTTGGTGTCGGTAAGCGAGCTCACCAATCGACAGGCTTTTTTCGCTAATCTTTTCCCAGCTCGTTGTATCGGTTTGTCATTTCTTTGCGGACGACATATTTTTTGACCAAGAATGTCTTCTAGCCATGGTATTAATCTGGAACACCATTAGCTGTGGGGATAACAACTACTGCGCTATCCTAGTAGTTTTCAACTCGCTCTTACAGGTCAGTTCCATCTCCATCACGGCGCCCATTATCTGATCGATTGCAGGTCGTTCTTTTCTCGCCATATGCCGTCCTCTTCCTCAACTACATGGGCGGGAGATCTAGTGATAGTTCACTCAATCTAGATTACTCAGACGCCTCCCGTGCCGTTGGTATTGTAAGATCTTTATCGTTCTAATGCATTGCGCTTAAAATGACATTCGATCTCATAAAGTATCTTGGTATTCCCCTAGCTGCAGGGTTGATAACTCGAACGAGCGTCCTGTCAACACTGAAATCTTCGGGGATAAACAAATTCTTCAAGTATTTCGGCCTCTTAGCTCCTCTCGGGCTCTTGTACACCATCATCGTACTCTTCGCAAACCAAGGGAAAAGAATTGTAGACAACATAGGCGTCGTTTTCCGTATTTGTGTCCCGTAAGTCATTTGCATTGCCCCTCAGCCTGAGTCATCGATCTAATGCCATGTACAGGCTGATCCTTTACTTTTCCATTGTATGGACAGCGACGTTCTTTACCTTCTGGTTTCTGTCTCGCCGTCACTCGGCTTTTGGAGGATATGAAAAAGCGGTAACCCAATCCTTCACCGCTGGATCCAATAATGTAAGCCAACATGTCACTCTGTAGTTATCGAGATGGTAATTTTTCAACTCAGTTTGAGCTTGCAATCGCTGTCGGGATCGCCTCGTTTGGCCCCGACTCGCCCGAAGTGCTCGCTGCCACGTAAGTTTTTAAATTTACGAAGGGGATCAACGCTGACAGGACCTGTCTTCTTAGATTAGGACCGCTGGTTGAAGTTCCAGTGCTGCTGTCACTAAGTTACCTTGCGCTGTGGCTCCGAGAACGGCTGAACTGGGAACAGATCTCCAAAAGTGGTGGTGAGGTAGATAAGTTAGACGTTGAACGAAAATAGCAGCTCGCTTCTACGATGTTTACATAGAACCCTTGATACATGGCATCTTATCTTCCTCTGCTCCGCTTAGTAGCACAGCCACCCGCCTGTTTGTTTGGTCGATATTTACTTCTACGTGTCTCTTGCAACAGCGTTCCATCCTCCACATCTTCCTTTTTCATTTTTTCGTCCCCGTGCCTGCGAAACCTCATTTTTAATCCGGGCGAGTCTCGATAAAATGCTCAACGTCGAAGACATAGAGGAGCGCGATGGTGAGCTTGTCGCCAAATCCCAAATTCGAGTTACTGATAGAAGTATAGGCGTGCGACTGTCGTGGAATGTGTGGCCATCGTCGCGTATAGAGGCCACACGAACGGTCGTTCCCATCTCGGCGCTCTATACGCCCCTCAAAATTCGCGAAGATTTGCCGCCTGTGGTCTACGAGCCTGTCGCCTGCAAAGCTCCCTGTCGAGCTATCCTCAACCCATACTGGTACGCGGCCTGTCATTGACATTCTCGCTTTTCCCTCAATATGGCGTTGTCCGTAGCTCAATAGATATTCGAGGAAAGCTCTGGATCTGTCCCTTTTGTTTGTCGCGCAATGCCTTCCCTCCTCACTACAAGGATATCTCCAACACCAACCTCCCCCCTGAGCTCCTACCAAAATACACTACCATAGAGTACACCCTCGCCCGGATGACCCAGCGCCCCATCTTCCTTTTCGTCGTCGATACCTGCCTTGACGAGGATGACCTTAAGGCCCTCCGTGATGCTCTCGTTGTCAGTCTTAGCTTAATTCCACCCTACGCGCTTGTCGGTCTCATAACATACGGTACCATGGTACGTCACGTTCTAACCTTGGCCTTTCTACACTACCTATACTGACGTTCTATAGACACAAGTCCACGAGATTGGTTACTCCGAATGCAGCAAATCTTTCGTTTTCCGGGGAGGCAAAGAATACCAGCCGAAGCAAATCCAGGATATGCTTGGTCTCAGTTCACAGAACCGCGCCGCTCCTCGTCCTGGACAGCCCATGCCCCCCCAATCTTTTGGAGCTTCGCGATTCTTACTTCCCGTGGAAGAGTGCGAATTCCAGCTGACTGGTATATTGGAGTCTTTGACCCGCGACCCTTGGCCCGTTGCCAACGACAAACGTGCGTTGAGGTGTACCGGTGTCGCTTTGAGTGTCGCTGTCGGTCTGCTCGAGGTGTGTTTCTGTCTGTGGCGCTTCATTATGACAACTGACCTGGCATTGCGTCCAGACAACATATCCTAACACTGGTGCTCGTATCATGCTGTTTGCTGGTGGACCATGCACGGAAGGACCTGGCATGGTAGTCAGCAACGAGTTGAAAGAGCCCATCCGTTCGCATCACGACATTGATCGCGATAGCGTCAAGCACTTTAAGAGGGCCACCAAAGTAAGCACTAATTTGTTCAACGTAAGGGCCAATTCTCATTCGCTGTGTAGTTCTACGAAGGTCTTGCTAAACGCGTATCTAACAACGGTCATGCTGTTGACCTCTTTGCGGGTTGCCTCGACCAAGTCGGACTTCTGGAGATGAAATCCCTGCCCAACTCAACAAACGGTGTTATCGTTCTATCTGATGGCTTTGCAACCTCCATATTCAAGCAGAGCTTCCTGCGTATTTTCAACAAGGACGATCAGGGCAATCTACAGATGGGCTTCAACGCGACGTTCGACGTTCAGGTGTGACATAATGACATCCGTTTTCATTCACGTCGCTGATCTTATCAATCACAGACGACGAAAGAATTGAAAGTCTCTGGACTTATCGGTCACGCAATCTCTGCTGGCAAGAAGTCCGCTTGCGTTGGAGAGACAGAAATAGGCATCGGCCAAACCTCGGCATGGAAAATCAATACTCTCACCCCCCACACATCGACTGCAGTCTACTTTGAAGTAGTTACCCCCGCCGGCCAACCATTGCAGCCTGGATCCAGGGGCTTGATCCAGTTCGTCACTCACTACCAACACGCATCGGGTACCCAGAGATTGCGTGTTACCACTATTGCGCGCAACTTTGCTGAAGCAGGTTCTCCAAGCATAGCAGCGGCTTTCGATCAAGAGGCCGCCGCCGTTCTCATGGCGAGAATTGCTGTCTTCAAGGCCGAGATTGACGATTCACCCGATGTTTTGCGCTGGCTCGATCGAATGCTTATCCGTCTTTGCCAGAAGTTTGCTGATTACAGGAAGGAGGACCCGACAAGCTTCCGTCTGACGGACAATTTCAGCATCTACCCCCAGTTCATGTTCCATCTGCGGAGAAGTCAGTTCTTGCAGGTGTTTAACAACAGCCCGGACGAATCGGCGTTTTACAGGTACACCTACCTTTTGATATATTTCCTGTGTTAACCCTCCTTGGCAGACATATTCTAAATGAAGAGGATGTCAATAATTCTCTTATCATGATACAGCCTACTTTGATGTCTTATACCTTCGACACACCGCCGCAGCCCGTCCTTCTGGACAGCGTGTCGATCAAGCACGATGTTGTTCTGCTATTAGACACGTTCTTCCATATCCTCATATTCCACGGAGAGCTTGTGGCACAGTGGCGAAAACAGGGATATCAAGAGCAAGAGGGTTACGAGAATTTCAAAGAGCTGTTGGAGCAACCAGTTCAGGATGCACAAGTTCGTAATACTTTTCTTTGATTACTTGAGGTGTATTGAACTCTATTTCAAGGAACTCCTGGTTGATCGTTTCCCTATACCGCGTTATATTGTCTGCGACCAAGGAGGCAGTCAGGCGCGATTCTTGCTATCCAAGCTGAACCCTTCCACGACACACATGTCGCAATCTATGTACGGACAAGCTTCAGGAGCAGGTGCTGGTCAGGCGATCTTCACAGACGATGTTAGTTTGCAAGTATTCATGGAGCATTTGAAGCGTCTTGTAAGTTTTTGTGACTGCCACTACTTTTTTGTGCTCACGGGCATTTTTTAGGCTGTTGGAGCCCAGACAAATTGATTTGTGACGTTTATTTTATTTGTAGTGTTTTCCCTGTTCAAAACTGTTTTATACGCTTTACACTCTGACGGCGTAATCTTCTCCTTCTATGAGTCAAATATATACGAGTCGTAGAGCTCAATCGTGAACTGTGTGATACCGCGCTGTTGTTTATGAGCAAATAGACAAACGAAGGGTCACCGGTCACCGGTCACCGTGTTGAAGCAGAGAGAATCGCTTTTTTATGCGTAGTTCGGGAGTGTATCAATAGCAGGAATCTCTTGATAGAAGTATACGCGAAAGCATTAATGGGGTAGTGGTAACCTGGGTCGTTGCCATCGACCCGCCGGGGGTTCGATTCCCCCTTAATGCATAATATTTTAATTTTTGCCGCAGTGCATACATAGTAGGCGGGGCCGCGAGGGAGGTAACTTAGTGGTGATTAAACCAAGTGTAACGAAACCTAGTTTTCGTGCGGTGCCCTAGCGTCGCATATTACGCTGACTAGTGGTATTGTAAACTTTCAGTATATGGATCATCTCTCATAGCGTAAGATCCAACCAATAAGTTCCCTCTAGTTGAAAATAAAACTTGAAAGTTGAAACGCGTTCCTTTCAACATTTCATTCCTGTTGCAAAAAGAATATGCATCCTCAGAGACCAGGATCTTATATCTAAGTGGGATAGGACAGTTTCGTAATTTGAATTCAGATATTCAATACAAAAAGCAAGGTCAGACCAGCACGTAAGTAATCTACACAACAAGTAGGCAGAAAAAGTCAATAAATAAGTATCAAAAGCATCCGAGGAAGAAAACGAAAGCGAGAGAGAGAAAAGAGACTGAAGCTTCTTTTCCTGCTATACGGCTAGAGCAAGTCCAGCGCCACCATCCCAATCCGCCTCGACTTTGAGTGTCTCCCCACCACTCGAGTTTGGCACGGGCGGTGTCGTCCCCGTCCCGACCTCCAGGCCTCGCCCTTCTAAGACTCTTGCACACTCTGCTCCTCCTTCGCTCCTCAGATGCCGGTTGAGGGCATCCATCCTAGCAAACATCTTTCCACAGGGCTCGCATGAGAAGGGCCGGTAGTTCGAATGTAGCTGCTCATGCCTCTTGCAATCGTGTTGTCGTGCGAAGCCTTTACCGCATCCGGGCCATGGACAGACAAATGGTTTTTCTTCGTTATGAGAACGTATGTGGCCTAAACTGAGATGAGCGGATAATTCATACATAAAAAGAAACAAACTCACCCTTGAGATTGAAGCTTCTCGTAAATGTACTTCCACAACCGGGAACTGGACAAATAAATGTTGCATCCTGTTTTCGCCGGTTGTGACTGGCTTTGGCGGTTCGACCGGTTGTTACGTTCTGCTTACTGACCACCAAAGGGAATGTTTGGCCGCCCACATTTACCGTAGGTACGTTGGCCATGGCACTCGGATCTTGGAGATCAGTGTATCGTCCCCGTGGTGATACATTGGGAGATGGATACGGGCTGCCGCGATTTGATGAAGCCGAGGGGCCATCGTAGATGCTGGCGCCTCGTTCGCTACGTGAGCCACTCGAAGCCCGGCGGACGTGCCGGCCCCGATGTTCCATCCCGCCCATGCCCATGCCACTCATCAGACTTCCGCTGCCCATGTTCATGTTCATGCCAGATCCGACACTGAGATACTGACCGAACTCTGGCCCAGGGGGGGCTAGAAGTCCTCCGCCGTGTATATCTTCGCTCCTGCTCCCCCTTACATGGCCTCTTACAGGCTGATTGCCGATGTCGCTCTTGCTCCGTCTGAGTGACACTACGTTGCCATCATCTGATGGCGATAGGAAACCATTGAGGTACTGAGTTTCTACTGCATCCTCCTGAGGATTAGTGTAGGGCGGCACACCTGAAAGACCGAGATGACCCATGCCAAGGCCAAGGGTATCCCAGGTAGGATGCACGGGGGAAGAGTCGGATTTGGAGCGTGTACGGCCCGGGGTAGGATTCAAAAAATGTTGAGGTGATGGAGAGGGTCTGGGCGGGAATGAATAGGACTGCTGGGACGGGGCCTGGGACTGGGACTGGGGAGGGAGCAGAGACGGGGACGGCTGGGGTGGAGGAGGCGTATATGACTGGTTTGGACGCTGGGCATGGCCTAATAATCATTAGATAAGAATTATGCCGCGAAGGGAAGGACTGACCGTAATCGCCCATGTTTGCCTGTGCGTTATTCCCGCCACTGACCGGCGTCGCAGGCACTATCCGCAGATGCGGTCCGCCTCCCGAGCCGTCGCCATCTGGCGCATTTATCGTCGGTGGGGGAGCGCCGTATGTCTGGTCCTCCGGCATGAGCAGCCTGGGCGGACTGGGAGGCTTCCCGCCGCCCCCGCTTTCAGGCAAGGGCGCGTTGCCCCACCCAGGACTGTGGAAGCTCATGTTCTCGAAGCTCTGCGCGACATCGAGGCTCGCCGGGGGCAGGTGCGGCGACTGGCTATGGGAATGCTCGGATGGCGTCGGGGCGTCGAAATAGGATGGGTAGTCGTTGATCATGAGCAAAGAGCCGGAAGGAGAATGGTCAAAGTCTGTAGGATTGTACTCGGTGGGCGGTTCGTCGGAGAGCTCGGAATGAAGAGAGAACGGTGATCCTTGATAGGATGGGGTATGAGGAAAGAGGTCTCCGGTGAAGTCGATGTCACCAAAATCGAGGTCGGCGGGTGGTGGTGGTGACGGCGGGATAAAGTCGATGTCGTGGATGTCGAGCTCGTCGGTGGACAGACCGGACAGGTAGGGAGACATTACACGGGGGTCCATATTGAATTTATAATAACAAAGTGTTCGAGAGAGATGGGAGTGTCTGTGTCGGGCTGTGTTTATGCTGTGTCGGAGTTTTCCCGGCATCCCGGCATCTCCCTTCCTTCTGTTTTATTTCTGCTTCACCATCACCCCGAGAGAACGTGGCTGCAGTGCTTTGTACCCCCCGTACTGGCTTCCTTTCTTCCAGGTCCCCGTATACTTCGTCAGCGAGTGCTTCGTTTTTTCACTCTTATCACCTGTACTCTTGCTCACGTATCACCTTCATCATTCATCACGGCTTCTTATCCCCGCAAGTCATTGGGCGTTAGCCGCTCATATATAAATTAGAGCAATTAATGAAATATATCATTCCCTACTCAAATTTATGTCTCAGTCTCCCTTGTATCGTATATCTATTGCCCGCTACTGCTAAATTGATGGTGTAGCGCATACCGAGGCTACGGGTCCATCATCAGACACTAGTTCCTCTGCCAGTCAACTCCTCCAATTTCCCTGTTTGTTGCACTCTTCCGATCATGATCGAGCCCGCTCAAGTTTGTTGCCAAGGAACCAGTCTCTCCCTCTCCCTCCCTCTTCAGAACTGTTCGTCACTTGAGTACATGTCGAATATACCCACATGCAGCGTACGTATCATCCTTCAAGCACCCTTCACCGCCGACATACTACGCCGTCCAAAATCAACGTATCATTCCAAAACGCTCATCACCTTAAACTTGCCATCTACAGTATTTGATTGTTTTACGGTCTCGACTAACTCGTGTACGGTTTCATCAGGGTCATCGTCGTCTCGTTCAATGTCCACGCCGCTAGCCTGAACAATGGATCATCCATCGTTTCAGTCGGGCTAGGAATTTTCTCTATCTCCTAAGAGCCCTTTCTTGGAGCATTGTTTCGGGTCTGGTAATGTTACGGCGTGTCCTTCAGTCATTGTATGCGGTTACCCAACTATACGTTAACGAGCCCATATGCACATGGCGGTATGTCCAGATGTCCCTCGCCCATTCCGTCAGGGATCTACAGCGCATAACCCCTGTCCTGCTCCCTCGTGATGCATGGTTACCGAGGAACAGACACGGCTCCTCTACTTACCGAGACCTCTCCGTCCTCCCTGCGCCTCGTCTTCGCAATTCAGTTATGTAAACGGTTGCTACAGAGCGCACAAACATCCGCCTCGGATAAACCGAGCAATTTTCTTCAACG
Source organism: Armillaria luteobubalina (assembly GCA_030435615.1). Classification (NCBI taxonomy): domain Eukaryota; kingdom Fungi; phylum Basidiomycota; class Agaricomycetes; order Agaricales; family Physalacriaceae; genus Armillaria; species Armillaria luteobubalina. Next base: position 149,035 of record JAUEPU010000115.1, read on the forward strand.
TATGTGTTCCTGTGGTTGTGAAGAATGGATTTGAACGCGAAAAACTTTAAGACAGCTTCCGATCGCGATTTTCACGGTACCGATCGAATGTAGTGACTTCTTCAAGATACTGCAAGTGTGCAATACTTGTGGGTCTGAACCTTATATCTTCCCGTAATCCGTTAAAGCCGAATATACGTAGTAGTACTTATTGTGTTCGGAATTCGGAAGAACTGGGCTACGATCTAAGAACCCTCACTTGAGCAACCTATAGCAAGAAGCAATAAGTCACCCTGGCCCTCCCGGGTATGCAACCGTGACATCGACGTCGAATTATCAGGGAACTATTCCGAATCGGACCTTCTACCTACCAAGATCTTTTGAAGGTACCATTTTGGTGGATCCTATCAAAAGTACCCAATCAACTCCAACCGGATCCAGAAAAGATATCAGAACGGCAGGCACACAAGATTAGCCACTCATCCATCCTCCAAATGAAATATACGCGCCGCCACGCGCTTAAAAGAACGAACAAATGATTTTGTTATTCGCGTTGCGTTGCCTGGATGCGACGTTCTGTTCGCCCGAACAATGATAGTAAGGTATCTAAGCGACTTTAAATGAATGCGGGACCGGCAACCAATGATTTCATCGTCGCTCGCGTTGATGAATGGTACATCTGGTATCCACTGTCATTTTCTAGACACGAAACAGAACCACAAGATAGAATGCTGTCGCGTAATTTTACACAATAAAAGAAAAGAATCGATGAGCGGCTACGCGAGAGTCTGGTGCCTAGCCATAGCATACTAACCCAGTTCGAAGCGCAAATCAGGGCTTGAGACGTCCCTGCGGAGCGATTCAGCTGACGTTGAGTGAATAACGCGATCACGAAAAACACCGCTTTATGTCAGAAAGCACTGAGCGAGACCGGTCATTGCGCGTAAAAATTTACTTAGCTGATAATTGATTCGGGAGAGACTGACATCCCGCATCAATCACGACAAGCGGAGGGGATCAATGGCTAATCGATTAGCAGCAGACGCGCACCCGGTTGAGAACGCCGGATTAACCGATTGCTCTACGATATGATGCCAGTGAATACAGCGTCGCGATATCGGACGCACGACTCTTCCGATTTTCTAAAGCGATACGACAGAGAAAATGGCGCTTACAAGTCACGGTCCGCGAGGAGGCGTTGGGGCCAGACCGGAGGCCCCAGGCACCTGACACTTGAGCACACCATATAAATATGAAAACCTTGCCACAAAACTGCGTGCAAACTTCAAATGCCTTTGCTCGACGATTGTTGTAACATTTCTGAGTCTGCCGTTGACTACTGTCGAGTCGATGGCTAGAGTTGCATACGAAACCTCCAGGGGGCGTAATACACACAGCTGACGCACTGCGTTTGCAAAAATTTCCAGGCACTTCTATCTTCGTGCTTTTTACGTATTTTCCCAGCATGATTCGTTGAAAATCACCAGCGCTGTAGGTATGCGTTACACTGTTAATAAAGATGAATACAGTGCTGATGTGAGTACTCATAAGTTACATCGACGATACTATAACCTCTCCAGCGGGGGGTCCACATCATTTGAACGATTTTTCTTCATACAGATCGTAGAGTCTGGTTTACGAGACCACAACGGGAGTAGGAAATTACCAGTAACTCACCGGTCCGAAACCCCAGTGTATTAAACTTGAGTTTTTGAACGCGAACCTACCGATGACCTTCCCAAGTTCTAAAACCTTGGTCGAATAATGAATTTGAGGAAGCTCTAAGGCTATTCTTTGACACTTGAGTGACAAGTCTCAAAAAGTTTCTGACGGACAAGAGTGCATTAAGAGGGAATCGAACCCCCGGCGGGTCGATGGCAACGACCCAGGTTACCACTACCCCATTAATGCTTGAGAAAGATACCGGATAGTGCATCTTATTTATATATTACGCTTTACCTGGTTTGTATCAGGTTTCATCTATTAGTCCATTCAACGGCGTACTTGGGAAGGGTATCCGATTTATTATGTCTCAAAATCTAGCAGTCGGCATACGCAACTACGCTTCAGATAGTACAAGAATACTCGTAAACTTGAGCTCCCCAGTAACGTATCAGTGGATTGGATCCCGTGAGTGTTTGTAGATAGGCTGCTGCGGACAAGAAGATATCATGATGAAGTTCAAGTTCAGGTCATTTACGCCCAGAAATGAATCAAGAAGCCGCAGAGAATGGCACGACAAAGACGCTTGTAAAGTGCCCCGAAATCCTGGTGAGCGGGCTTTTGGCGGAATAATGCCATTGTCAAAGACAAAAGGCTTTGCAGAAATAGACGAGAGAACAGTCAGCGCTTTGTGGGGACTAGTGCGTCCTATACATAGGTGAATAGCCCACTTGCTTGTCCGTGCACCAGCGCAAAAGAAAGCTACGTCTGGCACCAGAAAATGCCAGAAGATATGGCAGTCGCTAGCGATATTGCATTGCTGAAGCCTGGCGCTCACTGCACGCGGTTGTCGCCAGGCGTCGCAATGGCGGCCGGCGGATCATATGGTGGATCGGGCCGAAGCCGGTCGCCACGCGACAGCCAACGAAAAGCATTCTCACCTTATCTCCCTCATCTCGCCCGCCTCCCTCCTCCATGACCCGCTTTGGCGACTTTGCGCCTCTGTGCCACCATACCCCGTCCTATCCATGGTGCAACCTCTTCTACCGTTTCCTGCTCGACAATGCCCCCGATACCCTACAGGACCGGACCAACGGTGATCCAGTCGGTGTGAATCCCAGCTGTGGAATCCCGAGGGTGGGCACCGATGGGAGCATCAGCAACATTGCAGAAATCGTCGTCTGCGCGCTCAGCATGGTCTTCGTTGGCGTGCTCATCTTCCTTACCAACCGACGCAAAGCCGCAGTCGGGAGGGTTGAGCTTCGCTTCCTGCTCTCTGTCTATTTTCTCACCCTACCCTTTTCAATATTGACCGAAGGCTCCCTGCTCCAGCAGGGCACGACCGCGCTGGTCGTACTCACAGCCATCCATGCAGGACTCGTTGCTGCCTTCTTCGCGGCCCTCCTTGCCAAACGCCATCGTCGCGACGCAGGTCGTCGAGGACGGCACGATGGCGTCCATCATGCCCTTCAGCATCCTTACACTCGCATTTTTTGTCGCTACCCTCTATATATCCCTCGACGTCGCCCTCGGGTTCTCCAACGCCCTGAAGCCATCCAACCCAGCAGATTCCCTGCATTCTATACCTCTATTCGTTTTTACCACTATATGGCCTGCAGCTTGCGCCGTCATCTTCTTTGTTTTGATGGCATACATCGTACTTGCCGTGCTCAACGAGACACGTCCCATGTGGTTTTACATCCTTGCCGCAGTCCTCTTTGTACTTTCCCAGCTTGCGTGGTTTTTGCTGGGGAGAGTTATTTGCGGTGGGAGCAATTCCAAGGTCGACGGTAGCTTCATTGCTACCCTCCTTGAGACTGCGTGCATAGGTGTTCTCTATCTAGCGTGGAGAAGTATAACCGAAGGTGCGTTTTTTGTGTTGTATGTAATTCGTGTGCTCATGTTAGTACGCAGAATCGTGGGACGATGGCACATATTACCCTTCATAATTTTTTACCCCACATCTTTCCTTGACTGTATTCCTATCCTACCGTGCTGTCAATGTCACGCTTTTGAAAAGGGCGCCAGTACCGTCCACGTACATTCCGTTCTGTGCTTGGAAACCGTGTACTTTTCCCGTTATGCCCTAGGTGCTCTTACACTCGTGCATACGTACTGCAGGACACAATTTTGCCGCTTTGTATGCCCCGTGTACCCACCTATTTGAATCTTCGATGTACATAAGTTTCGTACTCATGACTTTCAGACTATTTATTACATGACTTTTTTATCTCCTCGGTTTCCTCTATCCTCTGTAACGTTCTTCGTATCTCATTGTGGATGACAGTTGCCTACCGTAGAAATATCAAAAGAAGGAAATGAAAGTTCAACATGGAACCCACAAATTAACATAAAATGTCGACACGTGTTGAGATGTCTGTTACACCCCTTAGTTGCAGACGTCCATTCGTACGTCATATATTCTAGGTATACCAAGGGGGACTGTTTATCGGCAGTGAATCCGATCTCCAACGTGTAAAGATGCTATTTGGTACTTCGAGTGTTGAGCATTTTCCTGCTGATATGTTGATAGGAAAACGCTGAATGTTCATTCTCAGATCTGCATGCCTTTACAGTATCACTGACTCTCGAATTTCGAAGTACCTCAATCTCAGTTAAGACAATTTGTCGCATGGAAAAACATGGACCTACCAATGACTTGTCCTATCGCCTTGCATATTCGTTACTGGATGAAAAAATGGGTCCCCAACATTTTCTACACATGCAAGTTATTTCAGCGACTGCACGAACAACTTGTTCGCACCATATTGTCCATTCTGGGCGCATCTCATCTTCTCGTATCAATTAGTGAGCTGTGAAGTGACGTTTCTATCTGGCTTAAGAACCTTGTCGCTGCTGAGATTGTCGATCTGTAGTTTCAGCTATACCTACGCCAGTGTTTTACAAGATGCCAGCTCGCCTTGTGCCCTAGCCTAGCTTAGAAAATCGAATAAACTTGTCATATTTTTGTTACTCCAACAAACTCCAACATATTCAATTCATTCACTACCTTCGTTGCAGCACCTCTACTTTGGTAGAGCATATTCGCCTACAGGCGCCTCATCCTTGGTGACCAGGTCCTCCTCCTTGGCTTCTCGTCTAATGCGTCGACGTGAACCGGCTGCAGACTCAAAGCCCAAAACTTTGATCCGTCCCTATTCCGACAGATGATAAAGACTTTTCGTGACATAACTCAGAAAACCATACCTCTTTCCATTTCAAGTATACCAACGAGACTATCACCGCAATCCAATAAAAGACGTACGAGAGGACCGTTCCCACTGCGTTGAGGTTAGGTGGGGATTTGCAGGCAAAGAAGCTAGACACGTACAAGAACCATTGTTGGACCACCCAAAGATAGCGTTGAAGACCAGCCAGCTTCGCCCTTCTGATAGTCATCCGGATTGCAGCAGTCGAGATGCCATACATTTCCTTGCACCCGATACGAGCCGGCCCCCACTACCTCCGGCGTCATCCACAGACGTCCCAAGGAGGTGATTGAACGCGTTGGCTTCAAAGGAGCCGACCGCGCGAGAGAAAAGGCCAGCACCGATCAACAGAATGAAGTTGGTCATCACGATGAGGAAGATAGTCAGGGCTGACAAAGAGCTTTGAGTTGACAAAAGACCATGGAGGCGAAAATGAACGTACTCGACCGACTTTGCGAATTGGTAGATGAGGAATCCACAGACCAATCCACAGACCAGACCAACAATAGCAGCGATGGGGATGGAAGTTGCCTGCTGGCGAGGGAGACACCTCCGACGAAGACTACGGCTTCCATACCTGATCTACCATGAATTCCGGTCATTTGGTACCTTAATTAAAACAGACCTTCACGCAAAACTGTGATCAGAGGCAATATGAAAAAGGCCCATTTCCCAGATGTGCCGCCCCCTTGTTCGTCTACGACAGGGGGTCAGAAAAAAGTTTCATACAGCATCGAATGGACCTACTACTGGAACCGTCAAACGCCTTTTGGATCTTGATGCGCCACTTGGCTTTCGGCTGAGTGGGAAATATGAGGAACATGTCAGGCTAGGAGTCGCTGTCAATTTACCCTCGATCCATTTTGAGCATTGTTATCCCCATCACGATATCATGAGGGAGGCGATGAGCTCAAAGATACCTGGCAATTAATATCAGCTTCCCGAGAGCGAATAGTAAGAGTATCAATACGCACCTTCCCATAGCTTTTCAGCTTTTTGCCATAGGTCTGACGCTTTAGTGAACCATACAAGCGATAAATCTGGACAGCGATCATTAATCGAGCGCGTTTGTCAGATGAAAGAAGAAACAGACGCAGCACCGATCGCGAATGCCAATACCAAGTCCAATGCCAGCACCAGGAAGATCTAAGTCGATCGTACGTTGGTGAATTATGAGATAGAATACTAGCGACATACCTGGATTCGCAGCTTCCGGATAGTCTACGACGCTTAGCGACGTTATCCGAATTGCTTTCAGAGTTCGTTTCTTCAGAATTGGCTTCAGCCGCTACGATGGGTCGTCGTTCGTCTTGAACGATCTTGTTCCGCGAGGCCCAAGAGCACAGAGATGATGATTGCAGCCTCGAGGGTCTCCCGAAAGACGATGAAGAAGATGGGTAAGGAAAACAGGTTCTTGGCCATAGTGGTCGGAAGAGCACTGGATCTGATAAGATAACTCCCAGTGGAAAGGCATTCATTTAAATAAAGGAAATAGCGCAAGGGGGGTGACTTTTGCCAAGAAACTAGAAATTGCCAAGAAAACCCGATACGATTGTCCTCGATCCCTGCACGCGACCTCGCTTCTGCTGATCCTCCTTCGCGTAATGAGTTAGCCCATCTCGAAAGACTGGCATCCAGTTCGCTGCCATTAACGGCGAGAGTTAAAAGGGGAGGGAGGAGATGGAAAGAGAGGCTTGAAGTGTTTTACATCCTGTCGGATTAAGTTCGCGCCGACTGGTGATATATCATGAGCGTACAAGACGAACGTTTGTCACTCCTCGCCTCCGATTGGCTGCGGACGAGTGATGCTAGGATCCTGATTGGGCAATAATGCAGTCGTGTTCACAGCCTAGGCACAGCTTGTAAATGCTTTTCTAAGAGCTCGCCAGACATAACATAGCGGCATGAATGTTTCACCCCGCATCCAATCGCGCCCGTTTACGAAAATTTTCCTCTGGACTCGCCTGGAGACGCATGTTGGAAAACACACTGGGAGTATTTTCGTGGGGGATATTGTATGTTGCAAGGAGACGCAAAATACAAGCTGATGGCGAGAGAGAAATGAAGCTCATGCGACAGAAGGAAACCACAATGTCATAATGTGCAGCCTGAGCGTAGCGTTCTTCGTTAATTCTTCGCCAGGATGTCGCTGGATTCGGAGGCTTGGGAACATCGTGCGCACTTTCCTCATCGTTGAGCTCTACGTCTTCCTCGCCGTCACATCTACACGACCTTCATCATCATAGACGTTCGGGTGCTCTATGGGAGCCGGCGCGCTTCCTCTTGACTAGCTGCGCTGCCGCAACGATTTATCGGGTTTCCACGGACTAGACATGCAACTGTTTGACATGATAGGAGTCAAAGAGGCAGCCATACCGGTCTGCACGCCAATATTTAGCAGCAAAAGGTGTTCCTCAACTTTCAAGTGACAGGTACATACTTGTGAGAGCAGGTCCTTTGCCTCACCCGACTCAGACTTCGAGGCCTTTCGACGATGTCGTGCCTTCACTCGTTGGATATCGATTCATATCATCAAAGTATAGTACATCCTGTCTTGTCACGATCCGCCATCTCGTAGCACGAGCATGAAACATGGTTGCACGCGAGAGTTGCATGGCAGAATTGTGCTAGTGGGGAGGGCACTGGCAGACTCGCAGTGATCGCTGATCGATGATCGACGAGAGGCTGAGGGACCGGGCCACATGATCGAAGCTCATCTTGGGTGCCAAGGCATTTTGTTGTTGACATTCGAAATACAACTTGTCATTGACACTTGGAGCTTTTGCTATGGGTGGGGCGCTCAATCTTGACTCAGTTACCACTATGCCCTAGCCCCGAGATGTACTTACATCCGTGCATACTTGTAACAGAACGATTCAGTGCTACCTTGTACGCACCATGAATGTAGCTGATGTACCTACATAAATCCTTGGCAATATGCGTAGGTAGTGTAATCACGACTCTCAGACTACTCAAACCCAAGGCTCGTCGCTTTCTGTAGTGTTCTCCATACCTAATGTTGAACGACAGTTGTCTGTTTTGTAAATATGATACATGTCCTATTCAATAATTGTCGGGAAGGACCAAGGTCAGCGTAGGTACCCTCTCTACCATTACTCTCTTCGCCTTTTAGCTCGACGTTCGTTGTTTCCTGAATACTCGGATAATCCAATATTGCCGTCATGTCCGATCGACATTTTGAGTGTTGGGTGTGAATTTCCCCGAACCTCCGCTCTGGGTCTCGTATTTCCCAATGCTTCATGGCCTAATTTCCGGCCCATCGATACAAGCACACTATATAATCCCTCATCAAAACCGACATATTGCAAGCCGATACATTCTGCTTTGAGGATGTCGAATTTCCACAGCTCCATAACCCTCTGGAAGCTATCTTGATACAGTTGATGCGAAGCGCCGTTGTCAGAAATGGTGACCCGGGCGAGTGCCTCCAAATCCTTAAGAAAAAATAGCTTGAGTATTGAACAAGAGTGAGTTTTCAAATCACACACCAATCCAGATAGATCTGTGCATCCACCAGGCTTCATCTCGTGGCTCAAAGGTAAACACTTGTATGTCCCGTCATAATAAGTAGTATCATGATTGACAATGAACAGTTCTTTGGTTGTCCCGTATATCTCTTTCATTGGATGTGAAATCCATTTTGCCTCAACGGCATTAAGTTGAAGTTGATGCGATGGTGCAAATAGTAGGGCATGCCCACCCGGTTTCCCAGACCACAAGAATGGGTCTGAATATTGAAGACATATTGACTTGTTTGGGGAAGCGACTCTAATGAATGTGGAAATTAGCCACTGAAATGAGCACGCTGAGACGTGGCACTGACCCTTGTAGCTGAGGATTCTGAGGCATCTGGCGTCAATGGGACGTGAACGTCTGGCAAAAAAAACAACTCACGGAGCTTAAGAACTTGCGGAATGTGGTACTGGTGAACTTATGTTTTGCAATTGGACCTATTTGAACTTGAGGTCTTTCAAAGGGACGTTGTTCCATGGCGTCTTTCAACATTTTGCGCTCGTTCTGAAACGGAAAGATGAGAGAACGCTTGGAGACATATCGACATAGAGTCTCACTGCATGCGAGGGGATAGCCTTAACAATTGTTTGTCAATGGATAGTATTGAAATGAAGAGTCGCACCTTTTTTCGGAGCTTCTCCAAAACATCTTCAAGTTCGCCAATCCGTTTGCTCAGTGCTGTTCCTTCGCCAGTGACCTCGACCAGCTGCGCCGTCAACGCGTCGCATTGCTTTGACCAGGGTTTTTATTACTAGGGTAATTGTCAGGAAAAGTCACGTACTTCACGAGCTTGACGTCGCTTTGTCTTTTCCTTCTGGTATTTTTCTTTGAGATCTGTGTAATGGTTCGCAGTTGTTTCGACATCGTTTACTGCTTCCTCGAGCTTTGGAGTAATATCCTTTATATGTTAAGTACCTGCGTTCCGGAGAAATTCCTAGCGATACATACTGCTTGTTTAACCTTGATAGCTGACTTTGAGCCATGAGCTCCAGCAAGGTCATATATTGGTTTGCTGTTCTCCTGCTTGAGCTTCTCGATGCTTTCCGTTAATATCCTATTGGATTTTTCCAATTCCTTCGCATTTTTTGGGATTCCAAGTCAATGAAAATTGCACTCAATCAAAGGTCATATCGCACCTCAGACTGCTTTAACTGTCTCCGACAGTCTTTTAACGATCTTGCCAGTGAGTCAACGATTTCTGGGCCGACTTCGACATCATACGAATGCTTTTCCATGGTGACAAAAGAAAGAATTGACCGGTCAACATGGACCCACAAATCAACATGGACTGTCAGCACGTGCTGCTATGCCGCCTGGAGCTAGCTCTGTCTAGTACAGTGTTTTCTCTATTCTGGGTACCAGGTAAGTGTGTGCCTGCATTGCTTATTAACGTGCATTTGACTACAAGGAAAACCGACATTCTGTTTTTTACTTTTTTGCGAAGCACACTATTTGGCACCTCGCCTGAGCCTCAAGCGTTGCGGTAAATTTGCTACTGATGTGTGCCGGCGAATACTGAATGTGCATTCACGTAGATTGCGTTAGGTTCTATCCACTTATTGCGATATCAATGAGATTCGACTTCGATGAATCCACAAGACAATGTACTGCAAGAAATGCATAGATCGATCTGTATTGCGCTCGCTCGCTGGACCCAGCGAATGTACAGAAACACAGCGAGACATTGGAGCTCGCCAAGCAGCCATTGACAAGGATGCGTCGCAACGTCTTGTAGGATTCTACCAACAAGATAATCTCCATAATGCGAGAAACGATCACGAGCATGCTAGATAGTATCTACAATACACACCGCAGCGGGAATACTCTGCCTAACACCTGCTGGAACGGTACTTGTATAGATCAGGATAAGCATACGCTATGAATCACGAGGAAGATAAACGCACCCACTATCAAAGGCCCCACCGGTCATTTCTGCGAAGTTGGCGCCCGGGGGGAGACGAATACTTTGGTAATGTGCAACGAGAACCTACAAGAACCAGTGCTTAATCATTTGATTCCAAAGACCCCGCATGGGAGATCAAGAAGCAGCAGACGCAGTCCCCAAGAAAGTCGACGGTTGCGATGGTCGGACTTCCGTGCCGTGGCTGCTTGTCCAGAAAAAAGGTTATAAAAAAGGTGCTTGCACAAGGAAAATTTGGAAGAATACTGAGGTGTATCGCAAACGTGTCGAAGAAAATCACCAAAGTGGATTCGGATAGATAAACTGAGCTAATTTTGCAGATAACCAAGCGCAGCCAGAAGCAGTCAGGGGAGACGTTCGTGCCTCAACAATAGACGCGGAGGTATAACCAGACGTTATTCGGGAAGATATCCGGTTGTTGTGCTGGCAGCTTAGCCGCCTCGGGGCCCTATCGATGATGGATAGGCGTCATGCGTAGTGTAGAAAGCGATGATATTGCTAGGCTTCTACATCACCGTTGCAGTGCAGAAGGATCGCTGTTGCTGCGAGGGGCTATGCAGCGTGTAAAAGGCAACAATATATGTGACAGCTGTGACATCGCCGTTTCCTGCCGTTTCGCTATCTTCTCTACCAGCGACGACGCTCAGCGCCACTGTTTTCTCTTCTCTCCAGGCCTCCAATTTTTTCTTGTTTCCCCTATACTAGACGCCAAGTATATTCGCATACCCTAATTCCCAATGAAGCCGTCTCGTTCGCTTCTTCTTTCGTGTCTCCTGGCCATTGCGCTGGCCCAGACTTCCAGCGCTTGGGAGCGGCCACATCTAGCTCGCCAGGCAGCGAGTAGCGGTGCAGGAACAGAAGCAGCAACCACAGCAGCGGCTACTGGTACGACAACTGGAGGACAGCAGACCACGACAACCCAAGAGACGCAAACAACTACAGCTGCCGCCACCACCACCGCCCAACAAACCACGACAGCTCAGGATCAGACGACAACGACCCAGCAGCAGCAGACCTCAGCAACAACGACCAACCAGCAACAGACTACAGCAACCACAGCGGAAAACACCAGTCACACCGACAACAATACCTCCCAGACCACTACGAACAATCAACAGACCACTACTCAAAACACCCAGACCACGCAGGCTCCCCAGATTCAGACAACCGAATCTGTCTCCACCAACGATGCTGGTCAAGCAGTCACGGTGACGATCACTAATACCAACAGTAGAAGTAGTCAGACCGAGTCGGCTTCGTCCAGCGGTGCGTCCAGCAGCAGCACAGGCAGCACTAGTTCTGGTGGTGGCAGCTCTGGGGTTAGCACCGGGACAATCATCGGCCTGTCTGTCGCTGGTGGAGTAGCGCTCTTGGGCATCATCGGCTTCATTGTGTGGAAGTTGACGAGAAAACGTTTCTCTGACTTTGACGATGGTATGTCTATCGTTTATTCCATTTGTTCCTCAGTTCACGTCTCTTTCAGGCGAGGCTATAAAATGGCCAGAGCTCAATGCTCACGGCTCCGACGGCGGCGATATCCACCCTCTGCCTGTCCACAGTACTGGTCGAGCTGGCTTTGACACTGGCTCTGAAGTTTCCTTGTCTCGTGCCCCTTCCACATCCACCAACAATTTCTCTACTCCAGATCTGCCTCATGATCCCTATGCCGTGCCTCCTCTCCCTCACTTGAATCCCAACCAACCCATACCATACCGTGACGATCCAAACGCCGGTAACGCATACTATGACCCATATCGTGGACCTGTGCCAAACACATTCAACGATGCACCCCCTGGGTCAGAATGGTCGCAAGGCGAGGCTATTCCCATGACGCAGATGTCTGGTGCCAGCAGGATGAGTCCAGGGCCTGGGTTGGCCTATGCGGATACTGGTAGAGCGTCACCTACGCTTGCAGGACGTGCTAGTCCAGGTCCATCAGCCGCACTGCGTGCCAAATCACCTGCACCAGCGTACGGGAGGGCATCTCCAGGGCCCCAAGCCTCCTTTGATCCCTATGCTCCCCGGTAGTGGATGCTTTATATGTTGCGGGAGATGATCGATACGACTATAGACGATTTAATTCCACCTTTGGATAGGCCGGGGTTGGACTAGGACATCAGACTGTTGTATTTGGTGGGGGATACTGCCTTGCTTTGCACCGAGCCTACTATCGCATCATCCTGTCTTGTTTTCCATTTTACCATACCCAAACATCCCCCAGATTGCATTTTTTACGCTCATATACACAATCATCACCTCCCATCGTTGCATTACAAAAGTTCCCGTACACCTATCATATCTTGTTCAGACCTATTCGTGCTGGTGCTGATAGTCCATCTGGATGAAGGTGGTAGGGTCAACCCTCTGTCCTTTTAATACGTTATTTTCTGTGGTCGTTTTATATCATCCTATCTTCTCACCTCGTTTTCCGTGTTTTGCATCTAATATTTCTTGTCTTGACTTTCTGTTTATGCATGTACGTATACGGACCAAATTTGGCACAGTGATTAGGAATTTGGTATTTAGGAAACATCTCTTCTCCCCGCAAAACCCTAGCCCATCGTTTCCTCAAGTACCACACGAAAATGGTATCCCGAATCTTCGAGCTGGAATCCTGGCATGCGGTACTTGAAGACCAGAGAGGCGCTTCTGATGTCATTTATCCTCTACTCGCTGACACGTCGCCTCAAGAATTATTTGGGAATTATAACGTGTTTTGTTTGTTGATTTCTCTCTCTCCACTGTACCGTTTTTATACTGGTGATCGCCCGTTCTGCTTATCTCAGTTTACAGGAGTTACCCTCCTAGCGACCTTGACTAACCTGGGCTCAATGAAGCGAATGCTATGTGACATTGTATCTGGAGTTTCCGCTGTCGTCCTTAACTCCACGGAGACAACACTTAATCAGCGATCACAAACTGTGCTCAAGACTATTCCAAGTGCCTCAAGACGAAGATAGTCATCTGTGGGCGTATTCCAATCAATCTAGGACATTTTTCGAAGCATCCCAGCCTGCTCAACATCAGCCTCTCTAAATCATCATGTGGGCTGTTGCTTGTGTGTCACTCATGAACAGTACGCTCGCTACGAAAATCTGACGGACCGATGTTGTGGTCCTATGAAGATTTCGTGGGAAGAGTAGGTGCCATGATTATCCGAGGGGCACCCACCATCTGAGCGCATAATGGAGATACGGAAGATTGACCTCTTTATGATAAAGCTCAACTGCACGCTTGCTCATATCAAAGATTGCTACAGATTGGTATCTTTCACTTGTATTCCTCAAAAACCAAGCACAAAAAGTCTGCAGATCCCAGTCTCAAACCTTTCGAGGATAACAACGGCCTCTGTTAAGTCGTGGTCTAAGAAGACCTTGTGCGGTCCCTTCAGATGGCCGTCGAACCTAAAGAAGCTGATGAAAGTAACACCATTGTTTTCTCCATTGGTGTCTACATCACTACTGACAATTTCTTCTCAGTCGCAGGAATAAGTTCATCTCTCTGTCGACGCCGCTTTTCTTCTGAGAAGAACATAGAGAAAGAAGAACAGAAAGCTTTTTGTCTTTGGTATAAGATCTACCACCTATGCGCCATTACTATTAGCAGAAACTTCTCGGAGCTTTGCCGATGTATATTCTTAATCGTTGAGTCTCAAAAGACAAGCTAACGGGCCTGTCGTACCTTCCCGAGAGGTGTGGAACTGTCACGGGGCTCCAAATGCGATCATTAATCCACCTTGACAAGTCCGAGCCCGTTCACTGGGCGAACTGGCCGTGTGAGGGAGGAACAAACCTTCTGATCTCACCTTTCGGCTGTCTTCTTCTGCCCGAAGACATAGGGCATCTAGTAGTGCCGTTAGGCATGCTGCTTGCCCAGCTTTACCATAGGATGTATACGTGGCCGTAAGTGTCCGTCTAGATATTATGCAATGCGAATGCTGACAAGAAAGTACACTAACTACTCCTTATCCCTTCGGGTTCACTTTCTGCTTTAGTCGAGATTTCTATGATTTGAAGCATGCTGTCAATCACAAACGTTGGTCATTGGCACTCGGCATATCGAACATGTTGCCTCGTCTTTTGTCACGAGAACGCTTATCTGAAGAATTCAAGAGTTCGGATGCTCTTGAAGTCTTCTAGCCTACGTTTTCTTCTGAGGCATCTTTTGCCATTCAGAAGTGGAATATTGACCCCGCCAAGTTGTTGGAAATATGCACTGGTTCGTCAGATTTGGCGATGCGATTGTTATGCCCTTGGTTTAATATCTGGTCATTGATAGGCCATCTTTCAAATCCCGACCACCGGATCCCTAAACCCATCAGTTGGAGGTTTTACGTTTCGACAGGACGTGCATATATAAACGGCAAGCTTCCCATGTCGGACGCACTTAAACTTGCTGAGTATTTTCAGGAACTGGCCGCCTTAGCCTTCCTGTTCGCTACGCGTTATCGTTTTGCTTTTTGTCTTCGTCACCATGTATCCGATTCCCTTGCTCATATCATTCGCAATTGTAGTGTTCTGGTTCTATCGTCGCTTCCGCCTCCGTCGCAGGCAAGGTTCTCTGCCTTTACCTCCGGGTCCGAACGGTCTTCCTCTCATAGGAAATCTCTGGGATATTCCCTCCGAATATCCATGGCTCATTTATGCTAAATGGTCAGCTACCTATGGCGATGTCGTATATCTGGATACTCCGGGTAATCCAACCATCATCCTCAACTCAGCACAAGCGACACGGAACGAACCTCGAGAAGCGCTCTGGAAACTACTCAGATAGACCCGGTTCGAGTGAATTATACTTGAAACTACCCTAGATTCTAATTTCCCGTATTTCAGAGATGCATATGATGTTCTTGGCGGGATGGGATTTCAACCTTGCCTTCATGCGATATTCTGACTACTGGAGGCAAGTGCTTTTCTACGCAATGATGCCTGGGCATAATTTGATTTCTTCTTAGGATGCATCGGAGGATGTTCCATCAATACTTTCAGCCTCGCGCCCTTCCATCTTATTATCCAGCACAATTGAAGGCCACATCAGTCTTACTACGACAATTACTGCAGTCTCCCGACAATTTATTCCAGCACGTTCGTCAGTAGGTGGAATTTGACATGTCCATTGACCACTACTGATTCACTCCTTAGTCACGCGGGCTCGATAATCATGAAAACAGTTTATGGCTATGATGTTGAACCAGATGGAGATCGTTTTGTGAATTTGGTAGATCAAGCCATGATCAGTGTTCGCCTCGGTATGGCTAATGGTGCATTTCTCGTCGACCTCCTTCCTATGCTTAAAAACCTACCTAGTAAGTCATCTCCTCCTGCAGAAACGGGATTTACTTCTTATCAATGAGGAAAGACTGGTTTCCTGGTGCCAGATTCAAGAGACTTGCCCAAAGATGGAGAGAGCATGTTGAAGAAATGAGAGAAGAACCATTTCAATATGCCGCGGAATCCGTCGTAAGTACTGCTTCAAGTTGAAGCCGGTCAAAACTAGTTGAACCTTGTGACTCATCTTTCCTCGTCCGTTCAAGGCCAAGGGTACTGCGCCGTCATCGTTTGTCTCCGAAAATCTCAAGAACCTGAAACGAAACGAAGCCTCCGAATCGCAAACTTTGGAAATAATCAAGAACGCGTCTGGGGTAGCTTTTGCTGGTACGTTTACTTTTGTCCCCAATGGAAATTCCTAACTCACTTATCTTACAACAATCGCGGGTGCTGACACTGTAAGCTTTCTTGGTGGTCAGTCAGTTGTATCATCAGCCTAATACATTGGTTGCGCAGACGGTTTCCACAGTACTTTCTGCAATCCTTGCATTTGTACTTTATCCAGAGGTCCTGGCCAAGGCTCAAGCAGAGCTGGATGAAGTAGTGGGCCAATCCCGATTGCCGAACTTTGATGATCGCCCGCAGCTTCCCTATATCGATGCCGTTCTATCAGAGGCGCTAAGATGGAATCCTGTTGTACCCACGGGTGACTTCTTCAACATTCCCATTGATTTCAGAGCTTATGATTCATTCAGGCATAGCCCATCGGTGTTTGAAGGACGATGTATACAAGGGTTATTATATTCCTGGAGGTGTGTTCCAGTTTCGGGACGTCTTGAGTTTCTCTAAACAAATTCTTAGGCGCAACGGTCATTGGGAATACTTGGTCAGTTCCTGCTCTCGATGAGCGTGTATGAAGTTACAACGTTGTTACAGGGCAATCCTTCATGACGAGAAGATTATCCAAACCCTTTGACGTTCGATCCTGAACGTTTCATGAAAAAGGGAGGGCCAGGAAATGCCACCCGACCCAACGGTTGCATTTGGCTTTGGAAGACGGTTCGTATCATTCTTTGCCTTCGATTAATACTCGAGTAGAAATAATTGGAGTCACAGTGTCTGTCCTGGTCGTCATCTAGCTTCGAACACCGCTTGGATCGCCATCGCGTCTATAGCGTCGACACTGTCCCTTTCAAAGGCTGTCGACACAGATGGGCATGCCATTGAACCAAGTGACACTTTCACTGGTGGCTCTTTGAGGTAGAACCTACTTTTTTCAGTGCTGGCGTGCTTGACATAATGCTTTCAGCTTTCCCTTACCTTTCGAATGCGTGTTTAAGGCGCGTTCTACCCAGGCGCAAGCGCTGGTGAACTCCGAACAGTGTTGATGAGAAATTGAAAGACGCTAAAATAATTGTAATGGTGATGAAGCTACTGTCAATACTAAGGTCTGGCCAAACGACGAAGGAACCAGAGCAGCCCATCACAGGGCATAGAAATACCACAAACGTCCGTTACTCTACTCCACAAGATACAACGAACCTCCAGCAGAAACCAAATGGATGAAGGGAGGAATCGGGACAAGAGGGAAGGGGGTGCCTGAGGTCCGATGCCTCCGCCGCGTCTTAGTAGAACGTGTACTTGTTGCGGCTAATTAAGTGCAGAATCAAAAAAAAAATACTAAGGTCTGGTCTCATTATGAAATACCCATAATATATGTACAGGACGTGTCGGCGCTTCCTCATAGCCAGCACCAGTTATTACAGCAGGTATACAGACAGATTTTCAATCGTTCAATAGTAAAAGCTCCTTGTATCCCCGTGCGCTGAGGAGTCGATACTCCTGTAGTTTGGGCCACACTGGGGGACGAGAATGCATGCATGAACTTTGTAGCAAGTTCCTTTGGTGTTCTCGTACGTATATGATTGTCCTGCGTTGATAAGATGGACACTTTTGGGGGAAGAGCTGATAAAAGTGGAATTGGACTCATTCAGATGTCTGTGACTCTGGAATCAGGAAACCGTGTGTTGAATGTGCGTCACATCGTCTAATTGGTTGACAACTGTCTGACCGATCAACTGAGTTTACTGAATGAATTGCCTTTTAGGCATGTATTCGAGTGAACTACCCAGCCGCCGCATGTATGAGGGCTAATGGGTATTAGATGGAAGAGTCAATGGGAATACTTGTGGTGTGTGTTCAGAAAGAGGGAGGTCTGGTATTGATGGAGCCTGAAGCAAGACTGGATTTTTTGAATGTATATCTTG